>CM060952.1:189641182-189903682 GCA_030765055.1 Mantis religiosa | reverse complement strand
GAACCGATTTTTTATTATTTCCATTTATTTTCTTATCTGTTTTCCTAGTTTCACAAATATTCACTATACACATAAACACCCATGCCCAAGGCGGGAATTCGAACCCGCGACCCTCTACGTGGCGGAACGCTAGAGAGGTACGCTTTACCGACCATGGCTACGAGGGCCGACAATCGATTCGTATTACACAGTCTCGGTTTCCATCCCCGTTGACCGGAAAAACAAGCCTGCAGCTTTGTTTGAATGTATTACTATACAAACATTATAATAAAAGGATGAGCAGTTACAACTTGAGACCACTCTACTGGTCTCGGCAGCGTCCGCTAAGACTCAGTGCGCGTTTTGAGGCCCTCACTCAAGATGGTGACTCCTGGCTTCTGCTTCTGCTGCTTTCTCCGACCTTATGCGAGGACTTCGTGGATGCTGGGTACCTTGGCTGTTAGGGACATACGAAAATGTAGGAGAAGGACTCATTTTGCTGAACTGGCTATAGGTGTAGAACATCCAGGGTTGAAATGGACAGGTAGGAAGCTCGAATTACACCTCCAAGAAGTGTAATGGTAACAGTTTATTTTGACTGACAACCCGGAAATAACAATCGGATACAGTCTGAGCTTGGTTGATGTCCGCGGCTTGAAAGTTTAACAGGAATGAATATCTCTAGCTGGTGGCTCCAATTATTTCTCTAAGTTCTGAAGTTTCCTTACACTTAATATTAACACGCGGCATCTAATGGCCATTTTAGGGATGATAGCCTAATGGCGAGTAGCGTAGATTTACTGTGTCACTATGAAAACCTGGTGGCTACAATGAGTCATGAGGGAGAATCATTCGTCCGGGTACTCCCAGGCGGTGTACAGAGCTCCACCGAGCGGATTTACCCCTGCGGTCTTATCGAATTTGTCTTTTCTCAAGTTTTGATGTTTCTGTACGACGATGGACCTGATTCGACCTCTGCTAATGCTCCTGGCGGCGGGATGAGCGTCCAGAGAGCAAGCCAGTGCCCGATGCCGCCACGCCAGGACGACCTGCTTGCATGGTCCGTCCAGTGTAGCGGGGCCAGGAGCGAGAGGTCGTTTGGCTGGGAAACATTTATGTTCAGGTCATGTTCTGGTCACACGGGACGGACTCGACTGGCGGAGGTCAGCCAACAAGTCAAACCCAGCCCCAGAATGGCCGGGACAGACGGAGTTTGGCAGTGATGGGATGAGAGGCTGTACTCACCACCCTTGGGGAGGCAATAGCTCTTTCTCATCTTGGTGTAAGGTGGTCATATTGACCTAGGTGGCTACAACACGTTTAGCCTACTCAAATCTGCATCCCCGAAGCTTCAGCTCATCTAAAACACTTGGTCATATTTTGGCGCTTATACATCGCGTGGGTGGAGTTCTGCCTTTCCATAGGCTGCCAAATTAACAATGCCTATTTTCCTTTGTTCACTAAATAAAAAAATAAAAAAACGCTGTGGTGCAACCTTGAACTCTAGCTTACTTAAAGGCCTGCTATGCTTAGGGTCTGCGGACAATGCTCACCAGTCAACAACAGAGTCACAAAATCTCCTCTTACATGACCTTAGAGATGTCTTTCGTTCGAAACGCTACCAAGCAAGGCGAGAATATTTTACGCGTGTACATACATAAGACAATAATATAATCAATTAAATCACACGTAATAATTATTTTCGGGGTGGACATAAATTTCTGTCTCAGACTACATTATAGATTTCGTCGTCACAAGTTGTCCTAGTTCAGTAGAAATTAAAATTCTTAATGATGGTCCAAGTATTCCTGCACAAGCACTAAAATAAAATATACTGTTTCAATGCTTTATAGTTTGTTGAGAATAATAATCGGTTCAGTTTAGATAAAGTGTCTGAGGTTTAGGTTAGTGATAAGAAATAAAGGTACAATTAGTTAGAGGAATAGTAATGAAAGAAACACTGAAGGAATCAATGGCGTGTAAGTAAAAAAATAATACTTTGTTTTGATATTTAACCTACCAACTGCCCGGATCATATGAGTTCGTCAGTGTTCCAGTATTTTGTCGGCAAGAGTTATTCTATATCCCAGTGAATCCAGTTATATAGTCCTGTGTACTCAAAAAGCACTGGTTGAGTTGGAGATGATCTTGCAAGCTTGGAATCGTTAGGCAAACACCTAACATGAATGACAGGGAATACCGCAGAACCCAAAGAAAACCCGCCCAGACACTGCTTTATCCATCACGAATTTAACAAATAGTGACCTGGCAGCGAGCGTTCTAACTAGTCGGTCACATCTATGTATTTGCTTTGTCGCACAATGAGATAGTATACTTAATAATAATTGGTTCTTTCAGCAAATAAAAGTTTTTTCCTGGTCGTCTATAAATGTATGTACATTGCTTCTTTTGTGTTTAAGATCAAACAATGCATTTACCAAACGTTTCTTTGAAAATAATTAGCATATTAATAATATACTGAAACAACGTAGCAACAAATTAAACATGATTTAAAATTATTTAAAATTCCGCCACTAATAGCTCTATTTTCCTTCATTGCATACAAAATTAAAATTGAACGCTCTACTATATAATTGAAATTTTTCACGTTCTCTGCAGTTAAACTTAAGCAATGCAGTATAGTTTAAACCATAAAGGTACAACTGACAACTAATAACTGAGAAATTGAAATGTGTGACAAAACTGGAAGAGAAGGCATAGCTTGGTTGAGAGTAGGAATAATATATATAAAAGGGTTGAGGAGTAATGAAGTAGGGACATTTGAATTTTGTGGAGATGAAGAGAGCACTGTTCACCTTCTGATAGAATGTAAGGAGTTAACAAATTGCAGGAGAGAAATATTGGACAAGAAATGGGACAGTGTGAGCAAAGAGGTGGGGACGGTACCCATGTCAACGGAGATGGGTGAAAAGAAAAATAGATGTATAGCAGAATCCTTATATAAGTTGAGAGAAAAGTAGACTGGGGTAAAAGAAGCGAAGGTCAAGAAGAAATGACACCAAGCTGCACAGGAAAACCAAAGGCTATAGGCCAGGGTACTTGAGTCAGTGAGTAAATCTTAGGGTCAGCAATTTCATGTATCATACGCAGCTAAAATATAAGTTCAATGTCGATTTGTGATTCAGATAGTTTAGTAATTATGATGATGATGATAGCTGTGGTAGGACTGGGTACATAAAAGTAGCTATAATATGTTAGAATGGATAGACAACCGATTAAAAGGAGCTATTTAGTGGCCAAAAATGTCATAATCATGCAAAGAAGTCGCCTGAAAACTGAAGAGTAAGAAATAATAAAATGCTGACTATGACCACTAATTATCTATTAACAAAGGCAAGATTTTGTGGTGACATGTATTTACAAAATTCTCATTAATAATTTTAATTCGTGGTGGTTTGTGTTTTTCTTACCATACATTCGAATTAATTTCGCGCAATTTTTTGGGGAAGGATTAATGAGTAATGGCATGGCTCAAATGAAAAGAAATAGGCAACTAGAGAAGCACAACTGTTAAAACCCCTTTTTTACAAATTAAAACATTTTATTTGAAATCATTAGATAGTAGGTAACATGAATAAGATCAAATATCACACATCAGGCATCACCAAACTGCAGCATACAAGTTGTGATATTCCCATACTTGTTCTGTTCTGTCATAACTAAGTTATGTGTAGAGACAAATTTCTCATGTCAGCGTTTGACATTGTCAACAAAAGATATTGAAGGAACTTTTCACAGAAATTGCGGTAAGCATCAGTTTTTGCCTTCAATGTCAAGAGTGCTGTTACTACATCTAATTTGGTACCGTTACCATCATGACTTTGCTGTTCAACAATGTCACAAAGAAACAAATCAGAATCACAAGTAATATACTGGTTTTAAATGCATTTGGTTGTTTAATTTCTCTATTACATAATTTAAATCACCTATACTTGACTTAGTAAACAGCCTAGTCGGTTCAAACAAATGATATAGCTCTTATAGTTATTATATCATCAGTTTCTTTTGCATGATGGAGTTCAATTGAGACAAAGTCATACGGCAGCACACTTTCATATTCTCTCCTACTACTTCTCTAACACTTGGATCCATGATATAATCTACAAGTGCACTTACTCTTATTTCCAAAGTGACCACTCTTTAATATTTCACGTTTGCTTCTCAGCGAGTTAATTCGGGGTAAAACAAGATGAGCCACAGTATCTTTTTTTATTGAAATTCTAATATTGGATATGTTATCAATCTAAAATGTTCAGAAACAAATATTGTTGCTGTTGTACCTTTACAGTATTGCAGCACTTGGCATCGCAAAAATTACCATTTAACAAATTTTGTGCAGGAACTGAAATCTTTTCTTTTAGAAAAGAAATCGAAAATTACGTAAAAATAGCTGTAAACTACTGAATTAAACCAGCTAGACCAGCGTGTCAGTACAGGCAATGGGAATACTTTTAGGTTCTAAATCGGGGTGGTTTTCAGTGAGGTTATTGTTTGTATTCGTTTTTAACTTTGGGGCATTTGGGAACACACTCTTAAGCCCTGAGGGACATTATTTTCATATTATAATAATGTCTGAGAGTAGCTCTCTAGAAGTTCAATACCTTCTCAGTACCTTTAGTCAGCATAATAGGTGTTTTTACTGTGCACGTGTGCTATCCAATAAATGACACTTCGTATTAGCATACGACAAGCAGTTCTTAATATCACGAACCAGTCGGATTCTATGGTGTCAGTTTATTATTGCACCGCTTAGCTGTTATTTCAGTGCCCATGGTGACGTCACTCTATTGGCTTTGTCAAGTGTTAAATTTTATCTTGCTTTCCTTAAATTTGTAAACTTTTTTTCACTGATTCATGCTATGAAGACATTAATGTTAAATTAAAATTATATTTATGCAATTTGAAATAAATGTAATTCTTATGCAGACTCTAAGTAACCAAACTTTTCTAATTTATCGCTCAAAATATTATTCTCGAAAAATGGAAAAATTCGCGAAAGTTCGCGAAAAAATAGTAAGAGACAAAAACTCTTGCCTCTGTTTATTACACTTTATAGGCAATAAAATTGAAGTTATATTTTTTTTTTCTATGAACAGCGACATCGCTCATGGAGTTGCAGGCTGTGAGGTATGAAAAATGTTTCATTTGTTTTACCCTCAGCGTCAGGCATTCAGGAGAAAATGAAAAGTAACTTCTATTCTCCAAAAAAACTTTTCTACTTTTCAGTGAAAGTGTGTTGCGTGAACAGGCATATCCTGCGGATATTAGCAGCATAGCTGTATTCAGAAGTTCATAATCCTGGTGCGGTTACAAGTCGTTGCGTAGCCTGAGGAAGTGCTGGTGTGCCCAGCGGGTGAACTACGTCAGACAATGGCTGTATTGTTACAGTACTGGTCCTCACCTTCTCTGAAATAAAGTGCTGCTGTGCAGTGAGAGCAATGTGACACTCCAGCGAAAGTACTGGACAGCACCTGGAAGCCATACACGTGCCAGTACGCATCTTCATTGGATCGGAGGGTGAGGGGGAAGTTCGGCGCACGTAATATTGCTTCATCTTTGTTTTCATTTCTTTTAGTTTCAGTCCAAATATAATATAGGTACATCCATAGAATTTGTAATATTTTGATTTAAAAAGTATTTTCTAATACTTAGCGAGATCTACGTAAATTATGAATAAATTTGCAACTAATGAAATTGTTACAATGTTATAGCTAGAGTTCTTTTATATGGAATATTTAATACATAACTACAGACTTACATAAATGAGTATGACAATATACAACAAGATCGAACAAAATATATTACGTGCAAATTAATCGATTGAGGTTGCACTGCAGTAACCTGTGTGACTTGCATTGGGGAGTTCGCAGTTTCAACCCCCATTGACCACAAACTCTGGCTTGAGTTTCATCGTTTTTCTTTATAATTTTTTTATTGATCGATCAGCAGTACAATGCTTTACAGATCAGAGTGGAAAGAAGGTAACAGCACAATAAGAACAATAACACTCAGGTGTAGGCTAACAGGCCGCCCCCTAACTACATTAAGTTAGAACTCCAACAATACTCTCTGAGAAATTATGTCAATATTGAAGTTGTAAGACCGACATCAAGCACTAAAATCACTCGAATCAGATGTATCACTTAGAAGCAGGTCCTGTGGTAGTCACCTCTTCAAGCGCGAGGGCTGGCGCGAGCGGAAGCCGGTGTTATAATGCACAGCTCCAGGAACTTCTTGCAGTGTGGAAAAGAAACGACGGGCGATCCTGCCAATGTGTTCGTGAAGAGGTAACAGTCCTAGTTCGTGATGGAGCTGTTGATTACGGATGAACCATGGAGCGTTGGTAGCGATGCGCATGAAGCAATTCTGTATGACCTAAAGACGACGCAGATGACATGAGCGTGCGGCCCCCCACACTTGGCAAGCATATGTAATAAGCGGACGAACGAGTGATTTGTTGAGTACCAATGAAGACTGTAGGCCGAGACTGGAACGGCGATACAACAGAAGTGAGAGTTTTGAAAGTCGCCCGGAGGCCAGTGATATAAGACGATCGACTGACCAGGGTCAGTCGAGAATCCAAAAGCACTCCAAGGTATTTAACGGGAGTTGTAGTGGGGAGCCAAGGGACCTTGTTCCTGTAGAGACACATTGGAGTAAGCGGAGTATATCGGCGAAGAGTGAAGATTTTAGCTTCGGTTTTCTGAGGGTTCAATGAGAACCGCCAAGTGCTGAACCAATGTGTTAGGCGATCTAAAGAGAGCTGTACTACTTGTTGCGCGTACTGGAGATATTCATGAGAATAATATAGTAATGTGTCATCAGCGTAAAGAGCTAAAGAAGTCGGAGCTAATTCAGCAATACCAGAAATTTATATATTAAATAGAGTCGGGGCCAAGATAGAACCCTGTGGGACACCTGCGGCAATATTATGTGGGGATGAAAGCTTTCCACCAATGAGTACTGAAAAGCCGCGGTCGTAGAGGAAACTGTGGATTGGATGTGATAAGTAATTAGAGTTTTATCGTGATTTCCCACTTGTTGATTTAGTGAATGCTAAGGTGCTTATTTTTTCAGTGCCTTAATGTCGCAATATCCTTTCATTCATTTTCACTCCATTCCTTTTTCTTCTTGTCTGTCAGGCATGCTTCTAGGTGCGTGGATGCACGAGCAATATATAACCCTCCATGTAGAGTAGAGGGCTACCAAATTGAGTCCGCTCTCCGCAATAATAAACTTAGATCTGTGAAAGAACTTCCGATTCCCTGGGTTACCTCCTGTCGTTCATCTCGTCGCGAGGAGGTGAGTTTGGCTCGGTGCGTATTGGGCACTGCTTGTTTACTCATAGTTTTCTTTTTAAAAATGAGCCTGCTCCACTGTGTCCGTTTTGCAGCGAAGCGCTATCTGTCCGGCACGCGCTGCTAGTGTTTTTGTCTAGCACACTTTAGGACGTCACTGCAGCTGCCGGCCAGCTTTGCAGAAATCCTAGCGGATGATAATAAAGTAGTGGAGAAGGTTTTCAGACTTTTTTCTAGGTTAGACTTTAGGATATAGTGAAAGGAATTTTTGGTACGTTGGATTTATATTTCTTTTTATTTCTTTTACTTTTTTGTTTTGTACGTGTATTTTTTATAAGTTTATTTACACTTGTATAGATTTTTAGAACAATTTATATCTGGCTTTTGCCATGACTAGTTTTTTAAATGGCGCTGATGACCGCTGTAGTTGAGCGCCCTTATACACACCATCATCATACCAAATTGAGGGGACCTTTCTTGTTTTATCTAGCAACTAAGCAATAGAATGTTAGAAACTATAGCATCTATATGGCTTATCATCTTAAATGATTATTTTGCATCATCTCTTACTCCTGGTAGCTACTAACCAAAACAGATCTGTGCAGGTCACAGTACATAACCTTTACGTAAAGGTTAAGCCTGGGTTTCATTCAGGTGCTCGTCAATCAGACTGATTTCAGTAAATTGACACTTTGACAGGTTCTACAGATGTGAACTCCTCGGGGGCCGTTCGTGCAACTGGCTTCCCTCGATCTCTGCGGGCTTACAATCTCCTGAAGGGCTCTGGAATCGGAGATCTCACCAACACGTTGGACGCGAACATACAAAAGCAAAGTAAGACCTGAAGCTTTCCTGATTCACTTTCTTCTCGGGCAACAAGCCAGGTGAAAAGACCATCAAATATCGACATTTCGGGAGTGTGCATCGCTCCCATCATTGGTATATTTATAAAATGTTATAATCTCAAATGAAATACTGGATATAACACTAATATAAACAAAGACAAAACACTATCAAAATTCGCATTACTGAACAAAAGACTGTTTGCAGTAAATTAAATGCCAGGTCAGGAGATGGCGTGAATACAGAAAATTGTATCAGTGAAACGTAATTACTAAACTTGATTATCAAGCTGTATTGATCTTTTTCTTCTTCTTCTTCTTCTTCTTCTTCTTCTTCTTCTTCTTCTTCTTCTTCTTCTTCTTCTTCTTCTTCTTCTTCTTCTTCTTCTTCTTCTTCTTCTTCTTCTTCTTCTTCTTCTTCTTCTTCTTCTTCTTCTTCTTCTTCTTCTTCTTCTTCTTCTTCTTCTTCTTCTTCTTCTTCTTCTTCTTCTTCTTCTTCTTCTTCTTCTTCTTCTTCTTCTTCTTCTTCTTCTTCTTCTTCTTCTTCTTCTTCTTCTTCTTCTTCTTCTTCTTCTTCTTCTTCTTCTTCTTCTTCTTTTTCAATCCAAGGTCTAGGCAATGCTGCCTGTTCCGGCTTAAAACATGTCTGACCATCGTTTTCGTGGTCTTCCCGGATGTCTCTTTCCTCTAGGTTTATAGTTTATAACTCTTCTTGGGATCCTATCTTTCGGCATTCTCTCAATATGCTCTCTCCATTAAATTCTATAATTTATTATTTTCCTTCTAAAGAACTTATTTCTAGGTCTTCTCTTATTTTTTCATTTGGAATTGTATCTAAAAGATTACATCCCTTTACGGCTCTTAAAAGTCTCATTTTGGCAGCCTGTATCTTGTTTTTGTCTGCTTTTGTTAATGTCCATGTTTCAGAACCAAAAACAAAACCAGCCACAGCCATTACTTTATAAAATTTCATCCGTGTTTCTTTTCTGGTTTTAGTTTTTAGCCTTCTATTTCTTATGCCGCATATTTGTTGAAACATTGGTAATTTATTTTTTAAATCATTTTCATATTTATAACTGACATATGTTCCCAAATATTTAACACCCGTAACTTTTTGTAAGATAATATCATCAATTACTATTTTGGTTCTAATAGCGTCTTTACCTCGAAACGCCATTGTTTTTATTTTATTGATCTTTGCTTCTTAAACCGACGGATTCCTATTTTTAAGGCCGGTTTCCAAGAGGAGCGGAATTGAAATCCAGCATCATGACTGGACGTGCTCCTTTCAGAGGAAATCACCAAAGCCTGCTTAATTCTCCGCTCCCAGTACTGTTGCATTTTGCCAAGATGGTCGTCTTCGCAAAATTGACTCTATGGTCGTTATCGAAACAATACTCTGCCAGCCCAGACTTCTCAGATTACATTCGTTTAATGCAAAGAAAAAAAAAAAAAGAAAGACATTCTTTCGTGCACTTTATGAGGCAGAGAAGGTTGATCAGAGCATTTTCCGATTACTGGAATGTAGTCAAAGTAAGTAACGGAATACGAAATCTTTAAAGTACTCAGTTTTCTTACACGAGGCGGTCTATTCACATTGCTATGGATGACACTGCAAACACTTACTGCACCTCCATGAAACAACATGTTACCGGAATAAAGATTTATGACCAGTGATTGTTATAATGTAAAAGTTCAATCTCCTCGAGAAAAAGGGAACAAATTTGATGAGTTATTCACCAGCCGTATCGCGCTTTCCACGAATGGCCTCACTAATGACGTTCACCTTCCCTGGGATCGCTTTCGGAAACTCTGACGCGAATTTATGGCCCTTCGCCCAACCCCGGCTACTCTGTCCATGATGGAAATTCCGGGAGCAAGGCGCTTGTTTATGCCAGTTAACTTGATTCGCTCTCTACTACCACCAAAGTGTATTACTCCATATAACAACGGGTGTACAAAACCAAAGACGTCTACAAGCTGGTACATAAATATAGAGATGCAATCGTTTTAAGGAGTTCATAAAACCGAACCAATTTTAATTAATAGAGGCGTAAGACAAGGGTGCAGTGTATCACCTACTCTTTTTAATATATATTTAAATGACATCATCCAAAATTGGGAAAGTATTATTAAACCAGGAATAAAAATAAATAAGAACAAAGTTTTAAATAGTTTACTATATGCAGATGACGTGTTGTAAAAGGCTTGCAACATTCCAAATGATTTGTGGAACAGTGCATAGAACGTTGAGATATAAAACAAGAAGAGATACAAGATTAAAGTTGTACAAAACAATAGCAGTTCCTGCACTACTTTATGGAAGTGAGGCATGGGTATTCACGAAGAAAATGAAAAGCCAAATTCATAGTGCAGAGATGAACTTTTTATGGAGAACAAAGGGATGCACAAGGTTGGATAGAATAAGGAATGAAGACATAAGGAAGGAACTCAACGTAGACTCGATAAGTAGCAAAATTGAAAAATATCAAAAGGAATGGATGCAGCATATACAAAGAATGTCCGAAACAAGACTGCCTAAGATTGCATTCCAATATCAGCCACAAGGAAGGAGAGATGTTGGTAGACCTAAAAAGAGATGGAAGGAGCAATTATTGTGAGACGGAACGGGCACACTGTCCATGCCGTGAAGTGAAGAAGACCATTTTAGGAAGGCATAATTGCTTGCGAAATGAGCATACAGTCTGATTCACAGAAAGGTGTCACTGCTTTTGGCTTTTATAGTGTTTCTCCTTAATGTCGGCAGAAATTTCATTTCATTTGTATTCCACTCCACAGCCATTTTTATTTGTATATATGAAGACCCATACCAGCCCCTAGATGAGTCTATCTGTATTTGATGTCAACGTCTACCATTTATACATTAATCCGCAGGAATAAACTCCGCTGCGTAAAGAACCTTCCGCTTCCGTGGGTAACCTCCTGTCGTTCCTCTCGTAAGGAGGAAGTTAGTTTGGCTCGGTTACGCCTTGGCCACTGTTATTTTACACATAGTTTTCTACTTAATAAGACACCTGCTCCAGTTTGTCCGTTGTGCGGGGCCGCTCTATCGGTCCGCCAAGTGCTTGTGGAGTGTTTTAGCTTAGCACGTCTCCGCAGTTCTCTCCAGCTGACGGTCAGCTTGGCGGAGATACTGGCGGATGACGAGGCTGCTGTGGCCAAGGTTTTTAAATTGTTTTTACAGATTAATTTTAGAATTTAGTGGTCCAATTGTGTATGCTTTTTATCCGTATTGTTAATATTTTAGGATTCTGCCATTTTGTGCGTGTGTGTGTGCCTTTTATTGATGATTTTCTTCAGTAGGTAGAGAGCTTTTAGTTCATTTTAGTTCCTTTTATCTGTCTTTTTTTTTTTGCGTGTTTTCGTTTTTAAAGGGCGCTAATGACCGCACAGTTGTGTGCCCTTAATCACACATCATCATCATTATCATCATCATTATCATCATCATCATCATCATCATCATCATCATCATCATTTATACATTAACCCGGTTGGGACCGAGCGGGATGGCTCAGGCAGTTTCGTCTGTGGGCCGCATTCGGAAGAACCGGGTTCGGTTCCCGTGCTCAATCTACCTCAGCTATCTGGAATTCTTCGGGGTTCTCCCGGGTCCCCAGGCCAATGCTGGCTAGGTTAATTACATCCCCCATTTCATCTGTCCATCCATCCCCTCTTCATTATCATTTCACTACACCTTTCAGGGCAGACGTATCGTCAGGTGTTTTGGCGGTGCATGGCAGGTGATACCCAAATTAAGGGATGCAATGAGATAAGAATGCAATTGATTTCAAAGGAATTGTGTATCTTTGTTACAACACGTGCAGGTATTTGGTTGAATAGTTTTAACAAAATAAAACGCAAGGAAGAAGTTACTTAGCAGGGTTCTAAATGGGTAACACTTGACTCTGTTTGAAAAGGCATTGTTCTGACCCGTCATAATGGCATGGCCGAGACTAATAATCACAATGGACAAAATAGTCACAAAAGGCAGCTTTGGTGTGAATAAAGGGCATCTAGAGGTGAAAGTCACACACGCAGCTGTGTGGGAGAGGTAGTTGCGGCAAACCCGCATAACATAGTTAAATTAATTGGGTTCTAATTGGAGCTGAATTGGAGCTATGAGTTCTGTTATCTTCAGGTGAATGGTTGTAGGAAATGGATTTTGGTGATTGTTGTTGTCTACTCAGTCGTATTAATAATACTTGGTTTGTTGTAGAATTATTTGGTTTAATTAGTGAATCTCTGTTTGTTTATCGACTTCGATCGGTGACCACCTTTCAGACTTCGAAATCTTCGCTTTTCTTCTTAATGCACATGAACACGTTCTTCCCGTCGTAGTATCAACTTGTATGTAAGGTTTTTCTTACTTCACCATTCAGTTCGAACCTTATTCTAACCCCCTCTCTAACTTTATCACGTGACTAAACTAGCTCACCCTTCTCAAATGTTGCATTATTATTGATTTCTCATTTTATTCCGAATTTTCGCATTGGTTTTCAAAACTCATATGACTCACTGACGTTCTGCCCACCCTGAGCTGTGGAACGCCTACCCTGAGTTGTTTCTAACATTATGCATCGATACCAAATCAGTGAAATAAATCTCTTTAGCGTTCATGCTGAACTGCATTTTGAAAGTCCTTTGTCCCAAAACATTCCTAGCTGAAGGAATACAATAGTCTTCCGACATTGAACTTTTACTAGCACATAGAAGGTAACGGTCCTTCTTTCCTGTCTCTGACGTGTACAGATTTTTACAACAATATTTTCTCTTTCTTGCCCGGATGCTAGTATAAATGTTGTATTAAATTATATTCTTCCTGTGTTATTCTTAAAGTCAACTGCTATTATAATGAAAGCATTTCCATTAATTTATCTTCGCTTTTAATTATTAAACTTCGATTAATTCGTCGCCTCCCAGTCGCTGCCTGATACTGCGGTTACACTGTCCGTGGATGGCGGCCGATTAAGACGGACCTCTGATTCTGTCTTGGGCGAAGGCAGACCAGAACTGCTGAGAAAAGGTATCTGTCGGTTCGTACGTGAATAACGAAGTAAGTGTTATCACGTACTAAGTATTCTACATACGGTAACTCTAAACAGTGATATATTAATAACCCTTGGTCGGCAACTTCGAGTCTGATGTGATGACAAAAAAGAAGCAGTCATTAAACCAGTTTGAAACTTGCATTCCAGTGTCATTAGAACAATCCTTACTCCCATACATATCCACGCATACCCTTTAACGGAACTCATTTCTCCACCCTGAGGATAAAATTGCTCTACCTTTCTCTACCCACCAAAATTATTCGTTACACAGGATGATAAAACTCTCTACTCCTTTTAGGAACGTCTCCGGTCTCTGAGACCGCTAAGGAGGGCCATTTTCAGACTTCAGCAGACCAGCAGAGAGCAGAAGAGTCGAGTCGTCCAGGTTTACCTGGACGGAGTGTATGCTGCCCAGCACCTAGCCGCTTATTGCGTCTTTATCTGGGCAGTATAGAAGAGTCCTATTTGTCTCAGGCGATTGTTTTCGGCAGTGGACATATCTAGCCTTGTGCGCGCAGTTGCCCCGTGGGGGGGGGGATGCGCCAATGCTGGCTGCGCTCTTCGGCCTGCCTGGGAGGCAACTGAGCACAGTCCGCTTAACAGGCTAGAGGGAAAGGAACAGTGTTAAGGTATTGAGCTTACCAAGCCCATTTCTGGGCTTGGGGGGTTGGAGTCAGGGGAATGTGGTCCTGTTCAGTTCTAGTTACCCAAGGCATCTTTGGGTAACCAGTAGCTCGGTCGGTGGCGAGGAACCCTGTGGTCGTAACGGCCAAGGGTGTTCACCAGTATGTTTGGATGGGAGTCCAGCATATCGTAGATGGTGTGGGGTCTCTCCACGATGTCCGGGATGTACGGGACCGCAGAGTATGTATGAAGGATGTGGGACGGGAATCTACGCCCGGTATCGTAGATCATACGCAGTGCCCTGTTCTGGACTCGCTGGAGTCTGCGAATAGTGGTGGGAGCCGCTGATCCCCAGACATCGCAGCCGTACAGAATCAGGGGCGGTATAATCGTCCGATACAGGCGTAGTTTGAGGTGCGTTGGCATGGTGGATTTGAGAATTGGGTATAGTCGGGAGAGTTGCCAGTTGTGCTGGGCTGCCGGGGACGGTCGCTTTCTGTCTCCTTTCACCTCATCCTTCCTCTCAAGAAAGCCCCATTTGTGACATACATGCAACAGACTATCCACTAGAAGACGGTGCCCAGTCCCCTCCAGTTCAATCTGGTTAAGGTGACAGGCTCAGCGGCAAAGTAAGAGGAGGAAAACCTGTTAAAGAACATGACGACGTTTTAATTTGAAATTCTACGTGATCAAACGACAAACATTATTTGCCAATCCTGGGTGTTTAGTGTATCGGCACTATGAAATGAAATATGTAATGTTGAACGCCCGCTTTCATTACATACGGCACCGCAGGCGATGACACTGATGATACATGAGATGAAGATGGAGCACCGGTGAAATGAGATGGCGGGGGAAACCGGAGATCACGGAGAAAACCGCCCCAGCGCCGTGTTGTCCATCACAGATCTCACTTTGCGGTCGCCTGGGATTGAACCCGGACCGCCTTGGTGAGAGCCAAGCGGTCTAACCACTGGGCACTATGAAGTACATATGTATGGAGATGTAACATTAAAGTTGCGCTCCGAAGTTAAACCATGGAAAGCTAATTTAAATTCAAGTATTTGACAAACATTGCACAAACGATTTCTATAATATACGTATTTAGGGCAAATAAAGTAAGTCTTCATGAATTTTTTGGGACTATCCTATGATGTCTACTTCATTTAAGTCCTCTTTCTGTGAACAGTGTTTACTAGCCGCGGTTCTCATTTGTTATACTTGAAATGAATTACCACTTCATTTTCTACAGAGCACTCTTTATCAGGCTTGGGGTTTTCTCGTGTACATTTATGACACAGAACCACAGAGTTTACTTCCCTTTCGAAAAAAGCCATGCCAGGTGCTCTTATGCCACCCAAAATATCCGTCTTTGAAATGCCAAATTGTTTCAAATATTCTCTTTGTGGCAATAGCCTCTTTGGAATACTGACTTGATTGTTCAATATCATTATAATGAACACTGTTGGCATTCAGCTTTTAAAGCAGGTTCTTTCAGTGATTTCATTTTGGATTCGTCGTCGTCGTCATCATCATCATCATCATCATCATGCCCACCTCGGTAGCGTGGATGGTAGCGTGTCTGCCTCACGTTGCAGAGGTCCCATGTTCGAATCTCGGTCAGGGCGAGTTACCTGAAAGGGTTTTCCCTTATGCTGTAAAACAAATGTCAGGTAACTCTAAGCTCCATGCCCGCCTCGGTAGAGTAGATGATAGCGTGTCTGCCTCACGTTCAAGAGGTCCCGAGTTCGAATCTCGGTTAGGGTGAGTTACCTGGTTAAGGCTTTTCCGGGGTTTTCCCTTATCCTGATAGACAAATGTCAGGTAACTCTAAGCTCCATGGACCCCGGGCTCATTTGAGCATCATTTCACCCATTTCATTCATCGTCCAATATGACTTGGTTGGAGGACGCAAATTACAACAAAAAATCATCATCATCATCGTCATCATTATTTATTATTACTGTTTTTATTATTGTCATTATTCCGAGCAAGTCAGATTTTACGCTGGTATCTTGATAGCAGTCGAATATCAACTACACTACTACATGCACATGAAGATTCACTGTAGATAACTTCAATATTGAATATGTTACTAAAATTCTATTTATTTATTTCATTATATTTATTATGTATTTTCTTTCAGTTTTCATTGTATTTCTTTATGATCTTAATTATGGCCCGTTCCACTGCTAAGAAATATGTTCTGACAAATACCAGCTCGTAGTTTTTTTTTATACACACAAGGGAACTTTTCACTATGCCTATACTTGTATTCTTTTGAGAGTTGGGTGATATCATTTCTCTGCTGTATGTGGGGCCTGTATTCCAAACATCGGTTGTGGAGTATAGCTGAAGTATCCAAAATGAATCCAGAAGATATAGGAACATATAGGCATTATAACACCACATTGTACTGGAGGTAATGTTTACCCCTAATGGGTAACGGCCTAGAAAATGGCATAATATGTAAAAAGTTCCGTCCCCCATACCCAGCTTAGAGCTGACGAGGGATGTCCGGTAGATCAAGCGGTTGCATGCGCCACTTTGGCCGTTGCGGTTCTACTCCTTAGCAGATTTTTGCTGTACATGGTTTGCATACAGCAGGCACTATACAATCAAATTTTCAGCTACATAGGGCGTGAGTAGTGTCATAGTTGCCTTGTCAGTTTATTTTATACTAAAACAGCACTACACTTTCATTTATTTCTGGCCTTCCTTGACAAATGCACAGAGCAAACCCTAAGAGCTATTGTTTTGTACGCCCCTGTTGCACACACTAATTTGCGCTGCTGAACTTCTCACTACTTAGCTTGCCGACTCTCAATCATCTGACTAGCTAACTGACAACTGAACTAGGCGTTCCGTCCGTGGCTTCTGGCACGCTTAGTTAGCATGAATGATTTTGCTGCGTGCCCACACTCAGTGGGGTTTAACCATAGGTAGGAATTTCGATTGGGATTTTCGGGCGACTTTTGCGAATTTGGGTAGCAACTAAGAAAGAGGGAGCGAACGACCTTTCCCTCCATGCTATTCAACTAGGCTGGATCTATTCCGGATTTGGCTTTCCCGTATATCCTTGGATCACTGAAGAAATGCTCCTGGAACCCGAAAACTCTCAAAAGCGTAACAGCTACATTGTTGGAACTGACTTTTCCAGATTTGTCGAAATCAAACGGTCTGGAAGTATCAGCGTGGTACAACAAAGAGGTGCGTGTTTTTTGATCCTGAGAACAGCCAGCTCCTGAAAATATCACGAGTGATAGCTTAAGGGAGCCATACTTAAATCATTTAATGGTAGATATTCGCCGCCAAGACAGTAATAACACCTCTTTCCTAATTGACTAAGTCACTGCATCTTCTTCCCTTTACTTCAAATGTATAAGAACTCAACACTTATCTTTAGAAAGTTGTTGTCCGCATGCAGTAAAATGTTGGCTTTGTGACTGAAAAAGAGAGTGCGCATTTGAGTCTGTGACGACCAGTGACAACAGAAGCAAAACAAAAGACGCTCAGATTAAACAACTTGAATTTGTGAAAATAATCTCGGCAATATGTAACAGTTACTAGGAGTGGAGAATTAAGGAGGCGTTGGTCATTTCCTCTGAAAGGAGCATGCTTAGTTGTGGTACTGGATTTCACTTCTGCTCCTTTTGGAAACCGGCCTTAAAATGGAGATCTGTCGATATAAGAAGCAAAGATCAATACAGCTTGATAATCAAATTAAGTAGTTACGTTTTTTGACACAATTAATTGTCTATACTCACGCCATCTCCTGACCTGGCATTCAATTTTTTGAAAACAGTCTTTTGTTCAGTAATGCGAATTTTGATCGTGTTTTGTCTTTGTTTATATTTGTGTTATATCCAGTTTTTCATTTGTGGTTATAACACTTAATAAATATCCTGATGATGGGAGCGATGCACACTCCCGAAACGTCAATTTCTAATCGTCTTTTCACCTGACTTGCTGCCAGATAATATATTGAGCAATCTGAGTACTTTTTCACTCTATCAAGTTTAATCCTCTGAGACATCAAAATGTGTCTGCAAATAACGTTAGTGTGACACTATCAACCGAAGAGCATGTTGGTCAATGCCAATGATAGCAAAAGAGAGGAATTTTAGAATTATTTAGAGAGTGCAAGGACAATGACAAAGATTAGAACTAGTAAATGCAGAAGTTACACCGCACAAAGTGATAATATTTAAGACGTTTTCATATATACAAATGACTTGGAAAAGTTAGATAATGACCGGAAAGAAACAAGAGATAACATTTTTGAACTAGAAATGAAGAAAGCAGGCAAGTTTGAAGATAAAGGAAGGTGGTAAGCACTTGAAGAAGAGGAAGGCCACAGCCGATGCACCAGCCCAATACATTACACAAGATTTCTAAGCATGATATTGTAACTTTGTGGGTTCGTGAAATTAAAAGTCCAATTCCACAGACTCAAGATGTTCTTTATATCCACCGAATTACAGTTGGAACACTTTCCGATCACACAGAATTACGTAGCGCACACAATTACAGTTCACCAGTTCGTCCGTCACAATTCCACTCTGCACTCGCAGTTACGTACACTCCTCCGATGCTCGTACACAGCCCGTTCACTCACTGGGTGCTCCTCTCGGCTGCTCGACAAGAACTGAAAAGAACTGAACTCTCCTCCAGCCCGACGCGTTGCTTATATAGGACCAACTGGCCAATCTAGAAGGTTCCGGATTAGATGAAATATCCTGAATGTTCGAGAACTCAGGGGGAGGGGAAAGAGACGTCACAATGGCCCGCGATCCCTCTCCTAATCATCCCTTCAGTTAGTGACACGAGACAAATGGGTAGGCGTGTCCGTCTAGCCCTACTGCCGGCCGATTCTATAGGGAGTTCCGACGTTTGGATGACAATATTCACAAAGGATGACAAAAGAGAGCAGATTTTTGGAATGTTCTTCAAATATTCTGTGAACTTATCAGCTATCTTGAGTAAATGAATTTCGGTTAGTAAGTGTTACGTAATAACAATAATTGCGCATTTATTTCAAAGAAACTTGAAAATAGCTTTGTTATTGTAAATATTTATTCATTGTTAATATTTATTCATTATTAATAAAAGTGATATATAAGCTGTCTGTAATTTCCAATATGAACTCAGAAAATTGATATTTATCATTTGTCCTTTGAGGTTAGGTGAGGAGAGAAGTGTGATACAGGGAATCCGGCCACATATCTCCATGACAGTATGGGCAACCTGTAAGATTTGCCTCTGGTGACAGCCACAGGCTGCCTCAATACACCTTAAAGACGCGTGAAACAATTCAGGAAGACCAACATTTCCCTTGCTTTTCACATCCCCAGGACACCCTCCAGGAAGTTGTCAGTCATTATGTCCTTGATCCAAGACATACAAGTTTTCTTCTCTGGTGATTTCTATCACTACCCTTTGTTGCTGCTCCATTCCCTTCGCACCAAGGTCAGAGATGCCACGTGGTCTATGTAACAGAAGCTGTAACACAGCATACTGCATGCAAAGCGGGTTCCTAAAACTACCTCAACAATAGCTTACGCATTTGAATATCTTGTTTATATGTAGATATTGTAGATACAGTAGAGTACTCTTAGGAAAATTAAAGGAAAGTTGTTGTGGAGTAATCTGTGCTAATAATTTTAAGCAGCAAAGGTCAGAAGATAGTTTTATTTCAAAAGCATGAAATAATATTTAGTAAAAGCTATTATTCTATTCAATATTTAAAAATCCATTTAAGTTTTTACAAATATAATGTTCTATTTATTTTTTGATTGTATTCTCCAACGTATGTAATCAGTTATGCTGAGCTACATTTAGTAGTGTTTTTCAAAATATAGGGCCACCTATAAAAACATTTTGTTATTGATAATGCCGTAGTTCATTATCTCTTTTTAAGAGTTCAAAATTCAAACATAAATTAGGGGTACTAGTGGATTAGAAGACGGAAGGGACCTAACTCCTAGATGTGTAAACGGATCTGTTGTACAACGTGGTAAAGCGTCAGAATGAATCGCCTTTCACATATCTTGTTTACAAGAGGAGAGAATTATTAGTAACTTGGCGTACAGTATGTGACACAACACAAATAGGACACTTGGGAGCTGTGAGCCTAAATATGAAAGATAAGGCAAGTAGTTATTATACGCAAATGTAAATTACCATTGCAGCCAACCGCAAAGTGGATTAGAGCGGCAAAAGACAGACATCAATGGAAGCAAGTGGAAGCAGCTCTAAAGCGAAAGTGACAGCGAAAATGAACAGGTTAGGTTAGGTTAGGTTAGATTAGGTTAGGTTAGGTGCAGAGGTTCTACTCCCATTAGTCTTGGACTCGTAGGACCAAGGACCCGGGCCTACTATCTACCCGGGAGCCGAAGCTCCGGGGCTCTTTCCATAGGGCAATATCTGGAGTCTAAAACGCCCCCCACCCCCATCGACTCAAAAATCAAGACGGGTGGAAGTGGATACGCCACTTACTCGCGTCAACCCCGCAGGGAAGACTACCGAAAACCTCGGTGGCGTTTCTAGATATAACAGTATTAAGGATAGACAAATAACTGGTATCCTTCATGCATTTGCTTGCCCTGTAAAAAACGGCCGGGGTGACCCCACCAGTTGGTGAGAGGCACTTGCTCCTAAGGGATGTTATGGGCTAATTATTTGTTTATTTATTTATTAAGTATTTCAATTTCTTTTCCTAGAATGTCCACTGCTAGTTGCTGAATCACACGAAGCATTTGTTACAGGTAGCTTTTTTGGTCTATGTGTTTCATGTCATTTGTATGTTGTACTTTAAAACATATTTAATAAATATGTAATTGAAGACGAATATTAATTTGTAGTTACTACTTTTTTATGTTCCTTTATTTCAATCTTTATTACTTTTGGGATATTTTTAGGCTTTTTAAAGGTACTTTTTGGACACTTTATATGTACTCAACTTCCTAGCCGTAGTAGTGTATACTGTGTACTACTTCTTGAATTTTTTTTATTTCGTAATTTTATGTCCTGCAACGTTAAGTCATATCGGAAGGTGAGTGAATTGGGTAAAGTGGTGCTCAAATGAGTGCAGGATCCATGGAGCTTAGAGTTACCTGATATTCGTCTTGAAGTATAAGGGAAAACCCCGGAGAAACCTTATCCAGATAACTCACCCTGACCGAGATTCGAACTCGGGACCTCTTTAACGTGAGGCAGACACGCTACCATCTGCGCTACCAAGGCGGACTTGCTTGAAATGTTGCGTAGTGGGTTACAATTTATGGTTGAAGCACAAAATCATTGCCAAAATTACAGTCATCACATCTTTGAGCGCTCCTCACTTTTTCGTTTGCTCGTTATTATCTTGTTTTGTATGCTTTGTCTTCATTGATGTCCCTTATTAATGTATATTCTTTAAAGGCCTATGTTTTCACATTTCCCTGACAAAAACTTAACGTTTACAGTTGGCATTCTAGAGGCAAAGCGAATTGCACAGATCCTCTCTGAATTACCTTGAAAGAAATAATAAGCACTCTCAATAAACCGGAAATCATAACGAGAATTCTTCCAAACAAAAAATGCAAGAAAAGTACACACCTTTAGAAAAAAATGATTCAATAATAGAGATTGTGGCGACGAATTGCGATAATTTGTCTCAACTAAAGCAATCCTGTAGCAAAAGTATGGGAGCAGAGCAAGCTTGAAAGTCACTTATTAGTGGTTGGAAATTCATGCTACATTACAATAGTTATAGTTCGTATGCTGAGTAGCATGAATAAGTATGAAGTTTCTGTAAGTATAATGGCATATGATAGTTCCTTATAGTGTCTGCTCCTTTACTTCTCTCCCATATGTTTGCAAGGATCAGTCTAGTTTGGGACCGATTATATTAGAAGATGCATTTTATATTCATCTGACTCACTACGGTAATGAACTGATTCACGTTATTGGGAGATTAAAAGGAGTAACTAATTACAGATGTATTATTTTATCTTGACAGGTATCATGCGCGGTGGGGACAGTGTACCTATCGCCACAATGCTTCACACGCGGAAGATTACTAGAGAGCAGTGCGGTGGTTAAGGTGTCTAAAACCAAATGCCTCTCTAGAAGCCAGTATTACAGCTCTTATAAGCTAAGTTGCAATTCTTACTATGGTAGTAATCTCCACGACTTTGTTGGATCTTAAATAGTACAAAACCCTGTTCTCCTCCAGCAGGCATGATAAACAACTGTAGGCCTTTCAATTTCGCTGCAGAGTCCCTGTAACGAATTTCACTCTAGGCATATGGTCCAGTATGTGCTGCATTGATATGTTTCATCCATGTAAACTATATAAACTTTACTGTGAAATTTCTGAATATTTCGTAACTACTTACGACTTTTTGCCCGTATGGTACGATGTTCTCTTAAAATTTCTCTGTCACCCTTAGTGTGTTTTTTTTTTTTTTTTCATATAAATCCTAACTTCAGAAGAACTCTTCTTAATGTTCAGACACTGCCTTGGAAGTCAATAGAATTTTGAAGCTTGATAAGCACTTTCTTCAGAGTTGGTCTTTGTTTTTCTGTGCTTTAAAAATTATTTATAGTTCGCTTAACTACTTCTGGATTAAAACATCCAAATTAGATTTTGTACATGTTCTTAATTTTTATTTACTGGACATAGAGAAAGACGTTGTTGCAATAGCACCAATGGTTTTCTATCCTTAATAACTCACCTAAACTGCTTTCAGACACAACTTGTTACCTCAGATGTCCTTTCCCAGGCTTTTATAGCAGACCTAGACCATTGTCCTTTTTTATAAATATATAGATATTCGTTATTACTTCTCGTGTTTTTAAATGTAGCACTTTATTTCATAGTGTGTTGCTAGGAGACATAATTTCTAAATTCTCTCTTGGAAGCAGGAGAGACGCACATTTTGAAACAAGTTGTAGTGTCACTTAGTAGCTCTGCATTTGTTTATTTGCTCACAACTGGTACGCAAATGACCTACCTTCCCCTCCAGTCGCAACCGTTCTGAAGTGGACTCCTCCAGATACCACTGCACATCGCTCTCCATCTGTCAAGATATAAAAATACATCTGTACATATTGCGCAGCGTCATTTTGCATCTTAAAATATCGTCTACCTTATAGTTATTATTCAGTTAACATATTCTCATTTTTTTCCTTTTTTGGGACTCGGTTGATTTCTTTCTCTGAAGTAGAAAACAATATACCTCCAATTACACTTGGAATGTCCGTCAACAGGCTAATCTGCGGCAAGAAGCTGCTCAGGACATCCCTTCGTGTTGTAACGACTTCGCCTCTGTGATCCTAAGAATTCATGGCCCTGGAAGACAGGTTGATTTCGGGAGAAGATATATGTGAAGTAAAAAAACGTTGGATGTAGATTTCTACCCAACAAGTAGGTACTACTAGTGTGTACAAGACTGCTTTCGTAAAGGTCATTTATAACTTCCACACCATTGCACTCTGTTTACCATCATTAACAATGCATGACTATCAATAGCTCTGTAGGGGAAACTCCTCCGCATGTCGAAAGTACGTAGCTACACTTAACGTAATGTAACTTGCGTGTCTAACTACGGAACTAACATCGAAAAACCTTCAAGCAATTATAATTATTTTATATATATATATATATATATATATATATATATATATATATATATATATATATATTACGGACAGATACCTTTGCAAATTCCATCGAAATTAAGTCTTAAAATTCCTTTACTTTTCAGTTTCCTATATTGTTTCTCTGCTTACGCGTATGATACATCGTGTTTAAATCACATATATGTACTATAATACCTCTAAATAAAACCCTGGAGGATATACATTTAATTAATGCTTTATTTACTTTATGTGTTGGAAGTTGTGCGTGTCATTCTAGTAATCCCTAAATATGTTTTCCATGTAATATAGATGCTGTATAAAAAACGTTTAAATTGCAGGCTTAGTGCACATGTTTCATCTTCTTGGTTTGAGAATGCGCGTTCATTTGGAAAACTTAACTACCGGAAATATTGAAATATGATACCATTTGTTTTTAAAATGATTTATATATACAAAACTTCAGGAGTACAACAGTCAAAGTTTCAAAATTTAAATTTTCATTTCTTCTTGTTCTCCAGATATTGACGATTAAACCTGTATTTAACACCTTACATTTACAATATACAAGCGGCGTCCAGAAAGTAAGTTCTGTTTCAATTTATCTCTGCTGCAACGCTGCGATCGCAGTTCCGCACTTGCGTTGTAGAAGCTTTGTATCAAGGAGAAGAAATGTGCGCCATTGTGAAATCGCTGTCAGCCACGTACGCTTTGTTGTGCTTGTTTACAATGTCGGTGTTGGTTGAAAATCCCGCCGCTTGTGACATCAGATCTGTGATTCGTTTTCTAAAGGCTAGGAAAGTGAAATCAATTGAAATTGGAATGCTGTCAAAAGGTGTTGTGTTTCTTCACGACAACGCACGGCCACACACTTCAAATCCGATGAAAAACATGCTACAGGGATTTGCCTGGGATGTGTTTGACCACCTCCCGGACAGCTCTGACTTCGCTCCTAGCGACTTTCATCTGTTTTTGTATCTCAAATCTTTCCTTGGAGGTTAACACTTCAGCAATGACGAAGAGCTGAAAGAAAATGTTTCCAACTCGTTGAAGACACAGGCCGCAAACTTCTATGAAGAAGGTGTATTAAACCTTGTGCCTCGCTATGACAAATGCCTGCAAAATTTCGCCAGTTATGTGGAAAATTAATTTAAGAGTTGTAGAATTTTGCGCAATAAATCATTTTTCTGTATCTGTACACAATTTAATTTTATTACCAAACAGAAATTACTTTCTGTATAGAGTATATAATTTTCCATATATTTTAACATGTATCGCAACTGTAAAAAATTATTAAAATGACAGCACAGTGGCACAAAAAGCGTAAAATTCAAATGCTCTTATCTAAGAATATAAACACATGAATTTACATCTCCCTTTTACCTGCATTGAAGAAATAAGACCAATTTTCAAGTATTTATTAAACCCAGAGATTTTTAAAACGATGGTGAAACACGAAATCCTAGGGCATCGTTTTATCATGTTTATGGACCCGTCTCCCAGGAAACGTGTTTTGAGAATAAAATTATATATATATACATATATAATTTTATATTCCAAATAAAAAATAGCCTATACCTTAGTTTTTTAATCTTAAGTTTAAAAATATATTTTTTAAGAAAACAAAGTACATTAAATATAAACTCTTCTGTTAAAATCAGAACTTTCTCAACATTCAACTTTAAGTAATCAACACTTAACCCTCTAATCCATGTAAGAAAAACGAACCTGAATATAGCAAATTCAATATTGGTTATATACACTTTTCATAACCTCCTTAGGTAACACAGATTTCACAAACATGAGTCCCTAAGTGACCTCTTTGGCTTCCCCGATTATGACATGATTTACTGACATCCTCAACTATATATTCTGGAAGCATTTTATTTCAAACAAGTAGACCATACATTTAAATGTAGTTTCCCTAAAACCAAATTCTTTTACTGTCTTTTTATCATTGCCATTACAGCAGTGACCTTAAGAATCACTTTTAAGATATTTTGAAGGCTCCTCTTAATAGTGCAGAATTGTTATACTGCTTAGCATATGTGAAATGAATTTCTTGTGTACTGTAGGAGACCGACAATTAATATTTAATGGACTAGTCTAGCAAAGGAAAATACTTGTAGCTTTTGTTATGTAACACAACCGTGGTATTTGTTACTTAATGGAGACCCGGTTTCTTCAATACCTTGCGTCCTCAGGACCAGGCATCAGTGCTCTTACGTTCTGAAGTATAAGTTTCAAGAAACCAATCTCATAAAATGCTCCGTAACTCACGATAAATTAAGTTGAAGTGTGTCTTTTGTTCATCTGATGTACAGACAGGATAAATAATTTGAAGCTGAAGATCTTTTAAACCGTTGCAAATGTTTTTAAGAAAAATGCAGTAATTTGCAAACATACTTTACCATGCAGTATTTCTCTTTAACAATAAGCTTTAGATATAAAAATTAAATCTGGAATATTGTTGCTTCAAAAATACATAATGTAAGTGGCCCAGTGTTCAGACCACTTGATTCTCACCAAAGTGCCCCGCTTTCGATCCCAGGTGACCGAATGTGAGGTTTCTGATGACAAACACGGTGCGGGGGTGGGTTTCCTCCTGGATCTCCGGTTTTCCCGTTATCTTTCTACAAATTACTTCATTATCATCTATCTTTCATTCATTTCGCTCTCAATTTCTCACAATCTCATACCAGGTATTGAGCTGAGCACCCATCCAGGTTTCTCTATCCGATCCAGAGCTTCCACTCCTCAATCCAAAGCGTAAAGTTGTAAGGAATAGAGGAAACAGAATCCCCAAACACCATCTAGTGGTATAACTAGGGAAGTTGAAGAAAATGCTTCCCGCATAAATGATTAACCGAAGAAGTTGCCGCTATATGCAGGCGTAAGTGTCTAAAGGAACAATCTATTCAGTTAAAATCCATTAATTCCCTGTGAAAATTGTATCACGTATCTGTTTCTCATACGATGTCTTGTTCGTCGTATGAGATATAATTAAGATTAACACGTTTTTGTTGGAAATTTTTAATGTGCACATCACTCTTGTCAAACAGAAATTCGGTGTGTGTGTGTGTGTGTGTGTGTGTGTGTGTGTGTGTGTGTGTGTGTGTGTGTGTGTGTGTGTGTGTGTGTAGTGTTTAACGCCCGCTTTTACTACATATGGCACCGCAGGCGGTGACACTGATGATGCATGAGATGAAGATGGAGCACCGGTGGAATGAGATGGCGGGGGAAACCGGAGGTCCCGGAGAAAACCCGCCCCAACGCCGTGTTGTCCACCACAAATCTCACTTTGCGGTCACCTGGGTTCGAACCCGGGCCGCCTTGGTGAGAGCCAAGCGGTCTAACCACTGAGCCACGGCGTGGCCCAGAAATTCGGTGTCACCCTAGACTATTCTTTGTCATGCAAAAGGTACGTAAGAAATCACCGCGGGCGACCAACTTCAAAAAGATTTGACTATCACTTAACGCCCACCGTATTCCTATATATCCTTTGCATCCCGAAGAAAATATATCATAAAATAATTTCCATTAATATTTACTCAATTAACTCAAAGTGCAGGTCCAGAGAAGTAAACGTTTGAAACAAGTAGGGCATTAGAGTGCTACAAATAAACTTTCAAAGATAACTCAGTTTCATTAAGTTTACGTTTCTTGAAGATAAATAAAAGCAAGAGATAATGGATAATAGTTTTGGGAAATTCATCCTTGTGTCTTAGATTATTTAATAATTCTACTCTATTTCGCGACAATTTAGTTTTTATCATTATTGCTTTTTTCACGAATTTCAATGAGAGTTAAGTGCTAGCTTCCTTTTCTATCACTTGCGGTCTCCAAGAAGTAAGCATTACTTTTCGAATCTAAAGCTATTACCAGAGATTTAACTATTTTTTCTGGCCCAGAACTGTTCTGGGCCAAGAAAAGGTTACACTTTGGTTTCAGCTAAAGAGATTTTGCAAACACATCTTCAGGATTTATTTTATAGAGTTCGTAAGTACAAGACTTGAATGGATTACCGACCAGTTTTATCTGAAGGAAGATACGTCTTATTATGGGCTGAAATATAAAATAGAATGGCGATTATAGAAAAAAAGAAAACTAAATATAACGGAGGACGTGTTGATAGTGGTATCTATTACAGTAGCAGGTTTGTATGGACGATACAATGTTTCATTTGCAGACCAAAGCATTAATATGACATCTATATTTGCTTTTGGCAACTGGTTTCCCAACTACTTGTTCAAGCATGTATAAATCTCTGTATACATGGCTTCAGTAACCCAAATTTGCTGTACATATCATTCCTGTCTCTGTACACGTGGAGTACACGGAACAAATAAGTCCTATTCATTAATTCTGTCCATCAATAGAGAACGTCCAGTGAGTCAAAGGCCATGCTATTTGCTTTGAAATTGCTGTAAGGTTTCTTTGGATACAATACCCCTATAGTATGTTATAGTATGCAATGGAAACACTTTTCAATACAAACTGCTATATCCCTTATTTGTACTTAGCTGTGAGGTGTACGCAATAAGGAAAGCACTAGAATATATTGGAAACAGAAGCCCATGATGCCTATATAATAATAATTGATTCTTACAAACTCTCAAAACATGTTAAGCACCAAAAGTATTGTGCAAGAAATACATGATCTTTCCACTATCCTCTTCAACATAGGAAGGAGTAACACACTTCTGTGGGTACCTCCATACAATACCATAGCTGGAAACAAACAAAATAGTCTCCCCTGATTGTGATGTACTTGTCCCAGCGTTTCTGCCAGTCTTCAAAGACATGCTGGAACTATTTTTGAGAGATCCGTCAAAATCACCTCCGCAGCCTTCACCACTGCTTCTGATGATGGTTAATGCCTCCCAAGAAGGCGTTTCCTCAAGTTAAAGAATAGCAAAATGCCACATATGGCTAAATCCGGAGTATAGGGAGGGTGAGGGATGCACATCACGGTGATTTTTGCAAGATTTCAGCAACAACATTGGCAATATGCGGCCGCGCATTATCGTGCTGCTGCATCTAGACTGCTTCACCGAAATGTGTTATTTTGGGCCTGATATGGACTTGCAATGTTTTCAGGACATCCCTGTAGTATTTTCCAGTTACTGATGTGTGTGCAGGTACAACATGATGATAAACCATTCCATGAATATCAAAGAATGAGATGACCAAAACTTTCCCAGCAGAAACTACCACTTTTGCTTTCTGGGGGCTGGTGATGAAGGAGATTTCCACACTAAGCTTTGCTGTTTGCTCTCAGGATCAAAATGATGTAGTCAAGATTCATCAGCAGTGATTACGTTTGAAAGAGACTCCGGATCTTCCTCTAACATCAACTTTAACTACATGTTGCCTCCGTTGCAGCGGTAGGCGATACTGAACATGTCTGAACTTGCCTGGTTCTCACAGGCGGGAACGAAGAGTACCAACAATGAAACTACTACGACGTGTTTGTTTCACATTAAGCTAACAGAATATAATAAGATTGATTTGTAATGCGAAAAATTATTACCGTAAAAATTATGATCATTCTTTATTGAACAGCCCTCGTAAATAAAACTTTATTAAAAAACATAGTCTAAGCTTGCTGATGGTAATTCGTAGCAAACAAAAATTTAATTGAACTTTATCCATCACAATATTACAATAAAGGAAATAACCATTATATTTAAACAAGTAAACTAAATATAGATTATTTTGTTATGATAACTAGCTCAATTCTATACCATTATCTAATAGGATTTCTAAATTATTTATGCCGTCCAATGGTATAAACAGACACAAATGCGCAAAACATTAGAAAACAAAGTTCTGCAGCAACATCTAATTGAGGCTTTATGTAAATATAAATTTTAAGGTGTAAACTTAAATAAATGATAAGGTTAATTTTTAGTTGCCATTGTTAGCGGTATTGCTTAATTTATACGGCATCTTGTGATCAGTGAATGCATGCAACTATTTTATCAATATAACTATAGAAGTATGTAGATAGCACTGGTTTTTCGCTGAAAATCAACTGTCAAAATCATCCATCAAGGGTTTATTTCCACTTAAAATTTCACTTTCACATAGCACTCTCACATACTCTTGTATAGTGAACATCTATACTCAAAACTAATCTTAATCCAAAATAGAAGTCAAAATTTGATTTTTCAATATAAACTTTAAGTATGAAAATAAATGACACTAAAGTGTAAGCAATGTTCTCAATTTATGAAATAATCATATAGGGAAATGACTTGACTTGAAACACTACAAATTATTATGGGAGCTCAGTTCTTAGTAACCCGAATGAAAGGACATGCATATGCCCAAAGAGTTAAAACTATATGTGTTACATAACCTGAATACTGACTAAGAGCCATCATAATCATTAGTCATTTCCAATAGATGTCACCGACGAAACCAAAGACTAGTTTATCTACATGCAAATCCTAAGTTCTCACTCCCGCTTCTTGTTATCTTTGCGTGCTAAGGAATATTGAATGTTTATTGACTCTCCAGGCTTCTGTAGCTTTGCCATAACCTGCAAACTTTGTACCCAATTTTAATAATCATTTTAATAAGCCACATAAGCATTTTTCTTCCGTTTAACATGATAAAGTATAGAGTATAACAAATTTGGGGATTGAATATTAATTATTTTACTCCAAAACGTCCTGTAGTGCCCCATAACTTTCTTAAAATATAATCAGTATTCGGTGGGGCTATTAAAGATAAATTTGGGATGTTGTAGCTCACACAATTAAAAAGTATAGTTTCAACGAAATAACGATTCAAATAATTTAAAACAAATGTCTTTGCTTCTAAAAATCTAGTATTCTTCTATATGTGGAATTACTTTGAAGTGTAGATTTACCTTTATAGCCATATTGCGAGGGCAACTGCAGGTTCATTCATTAACAGAGACAATAGTACTTAGGCAGACAACTTCACTAATCGGATTATGAACTCAGGGATTGAGCTACTGCTACTGTCTTTTAAATATACAGATAATTAGTATCATAAAGGACAGATAGTCCTAGGTGGTTGTCGAACCAAGTAGGAGTATTCTCATAAGGTAGAAAGACAATACCTAGTTAGTGCCTTTCGTAGTGGAGTGATATCTAATTTTGGTTTGTCGGAAAACAACTCCAGTCTGCTTTAAGAAGACTAGGCGCCGTGGCTCAGTGGTTAGACAGCTTGGCTCTCACCAAGGCGGCCCGGGTTCGATCCCAGGTGACCGCAAAGTGAGATTTGTGGTGGACAACACGGCGCTGGGGCGGGTTTTCTCCGGGATCTCCGGTTTCCCCCGCCATCTCATTCCACCCGTGCTCCATCTTCATCTCATGTATCATCAGTGTCATCGCCTGCGGTGCCGTATGTAGTAAAAGCGGGCGTTAAACACTACACATTTAAGAAGACTAGGGGTTCAAATTCGATGAGTGTCTTAGGATCCGAGCTTTGGAATCAATCAAGATTAATTTGTAAAAGTTTCAAAGGGAGCGGTGTGCTAACTTCTTGATTTGGGAGTAATGAAATGGAAAGATTGGTAACATTGGGCAACAAAAAAGTAATTGTTTAATGTTTAGAGCACTTCATGAGGCAATTAGTATTAATTTTGGGTTGATAAAGCCATATATGACAATGACAAATTTTTATTAGCTCTTGTTTCTATGATATATACAAGGCAGAAGTATTACATATCAACCGATTGAGAGAAAATGATACATTTTAACTAAATACATGTTAATAACAGTGGAAGTGCATTTGATTTTTTAAACTGGTAAATGCATGCTAAGAGCTCTAAATTGCTGGAAAAATACTTCGCAGACAGTCGTGTCTGAAGAGAATCATGTGGTGGCCTATTGACTTGGTCGTATTTTAGTGTAACTCTTCTGATGGAGTTCCGCAGAATTCCTATACAAGGACCAACATAATCCGCAAGCATTACTTCATTCCAACGGCCCTGATATATTTGTTCCATAACAGAAATGTCCTGATGGAATCTCTCCCCATGTTCATCACTAACAGTTCCACAACTAGGAGGGAAAAATTCTAGGTGGGAGTGGAGAAAATGGATCTTAAGGGACATGTTGCATCCAAGGTTACGGTATTTTCGCAGGAGCACTGTCACCAAATGCTTGTAGTTGTCATCTCTTTTGTTGCCTAAAAATCCATGAACAACACGTTTGAAGGCTTCCCAGGCTTTCTTTTTTTTCCTCCAAAATTTGGTCAAATGCAGGATCCTTTACAAGTTCTCTTATTGGTGGTCCAACAAAAATACCTTCATTAACTTTTGCATCACTTAATTTCCAAAATTTCTCTCTGATGTTACTTGACAGGTGTGCCAACTCCCAAAAAAAATTTCCCAAATTTAAAATCTTCATGCCACTTTTTCTTCAAAACAAGAGCTAATTTATCATTTTATGGCGATTCTTGAATTAAACAACAGAAATACACATAAATTCACTACTTTGAAGCCCGAAAAATTTTCATTGTTTCCCAGTGTCATTTGTCTTCTATTTTCGCTCATTCTATTTCAATCATTGTATCTATACAATTTTTCTGTACTTATACTATTAACTGAGCCGCATTATAATATGTTGCACGTAATGTATTGCATTTTCTGAAGTTACTTTACGTTACATTCAGTTCAGTGTAAACCCCAGTAGCTTGAGGAGGAGGAAACTGGACTTAGAGGCACAAGCAGAGCTAAAATTACACAAACCTCCACACCACGAAGGGGAAAGTGGTAGAAAAATGAAAGCCGATTGCCACTGCATCCCCATCTATTGTCCAGACAATGCCTCTTTGGAGACATCCTTTTTGTCGAGGCCTCAAATCTGAATTGTTAAGGCTTGCATGAGGCGAGGGTGGTAAAATGGAATAGAGCCTTCGGGAAGCAAATAAATGGGCAATCTTAAGCTCCTCCGAAAGGAGGGTTTTCCCTTGGCTGTATATTACATAGCCGCACGGGACCGACGCTGTTTAAATGATGAAAAAAAGGGGGAGAAAACACTGGGCAATATTTTATTGGGAAACAGGGTATATTCTATAGGGAAAATCATATTGTGTTTGGTGGCGCGAAACGAAAGTGTTAGAGCCAGAGAGAATATCGCAATATATCACCCAGATAACCAAACATAGCGTGCTTGATGGAAACGGCGTTTCCAAAGGCAAACTGGGCGACAAAAAGAATGCATTACCGTCCCTTTATCATGTGAACTTGCCGTTCTCTGGAGCGCCGTGTGCTCGTAGCGGTGCATACAACAGCGAGAAAACTGTACAACACACACGGTTGATTAAATATTAAAAATTTGATAACAATTAATGTTCTGTGAACAAAAAGAACATCTTAGCTTAATTTAATATATACCGTCCCAGATTCAATTCCCCGGAGATGGGGGTCGGAGTTTTTCTCCGACCAATATCATTCCTCATCTTCCACACAGTCTGGAAGTATGAATAAGAGTGCGAAGGTGTGCGTGATCTAATGAACAATAAAAATAACGAAACGAGTTTACACGTTCGGTATGTTCCAAAGGAGTACGGCTGCCGATATGACCATTACAGTTAAAGGCGCGGTATAAGCGGAACAAATATAACATTGATACAATTGGATAACTCAAATATGAAATGTTTAATTATTTCATTATATACTAAGCAAATTGTTTCCTTGTAATGCATAAGCCGCGTATGGGGAAGGTTCCGGGCTCGATACCAGTTGATTACCCATTCAAATTCATTCATTTTCCATGATTGGAGGGCAAATGTTGATTTGGTTTCTCATATACCGTACTTACTTTTCATCCCCAAGCGTAATGGCTCAGGGGGTTTCGTTGGTGGCCCGTATAAGGGAGGTACGAGTTCGAAACCTGTGGTCGGCCTACCTGAACCATGTGCTTTTGCGGGGCTTGTCGCCAGGCGAAACCTGGGTAGCTTAATTATATCCCCAGAATTTCCTGTCCCTTGATTTCACCTCCACTATCATTTCACCTCTCATCTGGAGGTGTCTTTCAAGGCAGCGTTGTCGGGCCTGCGTAGTGGCTGGTTTTTCTGGGTTGCCGGGGAGTTTCCATTCAATAGTAAGAACACCACCCCCTGCAATTTGTGACTCCTTGGGAGGCCGCCCTCTCTCTCCTCTCACCTCATCCCTTCTCCAGGGAATGCTCTACTTGTGGCTCAGTCATAATACATAATGCTTGGTGGTGTTGTCAAATCTATCAGGAGAATCAAGTTAATCAGGATAATCTATCCTATCCTCTCCATACCGCCATTAAACTTTCATTCCATTTCCTTCTTAAATGTTATTTCCACGTTATGTGGCGTTTAGCGGTGCCAGAGACATGATGTGGATGGTTGCCCAAAGGGAAAAAATGCTCATTATTAACACTAGAGGACTGCTTGCCTTTCTGTCACTCATCACTCTGCAGTCAGCCAAGTAGACTGTAACCTGTGACTGTAACTCTTAAGTACACTGGCCTACCTGCTATGTCCTGTATCTTCTGGTGCTGCTATGTAAGATATACTGTGCCTGGTATGCATTATTGTCTGCTCACAGATTGTTTAGAATAAGCTTCGCATCACAACAATTCGTGCCACCTTGTTTAAATAGTCGTGCTAGATTCGTTTACTAGAAACAAAACACATCATACGTTCCAAAGCATCGGACAAAGAGATTCATTCACAATGCATGTAACCGATATTTTGATCTGATTGACTTGTGCCGACCAGCCATAAGTTAATTTACACACCTCGCGTTTAATGTTTTGCCACTGCAGCATTTCCAAGAGTCATTAAACTGTAAATGTGGCACTCAACTTTAACCTAATCACTTATCTTACAACGATATGTACTAGAAATAAAGGTGCCAATATTTTAATAACTTGCTTCATTGGTAGCAGCATGTGAGAAATAAAATGGTTGTATTAAACAAGCCATAATCTTAAAGGGAAACGGAGGGAATGCTTGAAGCATATCAAATATGCTACGAAGCCGAAAAGCAGCAACTAACAATTCTGATAAAATGAATCTCATAAAGAAATAATTGCAACTTCTTACTTTTAATGATTTCGTATCTAAGACATTTCAAGTCTATGGCATGTCAATTTTAATACAGAATTTTTCGTATACCAATTTCATGAAATGCTTTGATTTTATAAAACAAATACGCACAGAGTATCACTCAGCAGTTGGGTAGGTTAACTACATCCCCCGAATGTCCTGTCTATGTACTAGATGAGAGGCGACGTGAAATGATAACGGAGATGAAGTGGGGGGGGGCATATTAGATGTAAATCTGATATTGCCTACATGGATATATTAGGTAAACATGGCCATCTGTAATTCAACTTAAGTTAATAACCAAGCAGGCCAAATAGCTGATGCAACAAATGCTTAAGTTTATTGAAATCCCAAATTGTGACGTAGGACCAATTAGAATTAAGTATTGCGGTATTAGTAAGCTCGCCGCAGAACCCCTCCAAATGTTAAACCAAGCTCTACTCCAAACGTCGAAGACGCCGGTCTCTGATTCCCGGGAGACGTTGGAGGACCCCGGGATGCTTTACATTAGGACAATACCCAGGGCTTACAAATCCCCCCCCTAGCGACAACAACATCAAGACGGATGGAAGTGGATACGCCACTTACGCGCGTCAACCCCGCAGGGAAGTCTACCGAATATCCTCGGTTGGACCACCTGGTGATCTAGCACGCCTTCTACTAGCTCTGCAGGCTAGTACCCGGGACCTTTCAGGCAACCTTCTACCACCTCCGGGCGGCCGAAGCCTGGCCGGAAGTGGCCCATTTCTCGCGGTTTTCGGGAACACACTGCCCCCTCGAGTCCAACCCAATCCGAACAACATCCATCCGGGAGGGGTTCGAAAGTTCGGCCAGAGGTTCCTCTAGTAACGTCAGAGGTACCACGCGTGCTAAGGTTCCGCAGCGCCAGCACCACGGCAACTGAAGAGAACTGATACCTCCCCTACGGGAGAAGTGATGGGACTGAAATTAACCTACACAGAATTCACCTGACAAACCGGGAAAACCCCCACAAAAACCCATGGGTCAGTAGATCGGCCACGGGTGTGGAACCTGGACCTCCCAAATGCGGCCCAGAAATGAAGCCGCCTCTTCATCCTGCTCGGTGACGTCCCAAGTTTCTCGGTTTATAAAATATTTTAAAATTCATTCTCACGGAAAGGCTCTAACTGTTTTGTATAAAACGTGGAAGCATCCGTTTTTCAAAACGATACAGTTAAAAGTATTCAAAGCCGTCAAAATGTATGTTATATTGATGCCTTGAAAATAGTGTTGTATATAATGGATTATTCTTTTTCTTCTTCTTCTCTAATATGCACCTTTCGTTGTCCACACATGTGGCTTTGCTAAGCTTAATTCCGTCAAACGGTAGAATATAACAATTGCTTCGCCTAAGATATCGTCTTCTGCTAGTACAAGTAGTACATACATTGTCTAAAGCAATATATTTTCTTGTTTAATCTTAAGAAATGGGATAGTAGAATGAAAACCAAATCATCGTTTAGGTATGGACTTCTTATACATTGAGATCCGTATAAGTCTGAACCATTTCAATAGGCCATAACTTTGAACTAATAATAGGACACACGTATAATTTTGACTTTGTGGGTTCGTAGAATTAAACGTCCAGTTTGCTGAAATTCAAAATGTGCTTTCTTTGCGTATAAATACACTTTGTACACCTTTGGCAGCAAGATGACGTAACATAAACCAACACACACTCTAGTCAATTCTGCACACGTAAATAAGAGTTCACTTTCAAAACACAGCTGCAGGCACACGATATAAGTTTGGATTACTACTCTGCTTACTGGCGAGTCCCGCTTCCTTATATACCTCCACTTATATTTCTAGACATTTGTGGAATGTTCTCCAAGATGGCACCAGATGAAACACGAACTTCCCAATCATCTAACTTTATCTGTTTCGGCAAGCCTTTTATCTCCGCGATACATTAATCGGTCCCTTATATCCGCGCTTTCCGTAGGGGAGGGGATCCGTCCCCTTTAGGTGCCGTGGTGCGGGCGCTGCGGACCCCGAGCTCTCGTGGTACATCTGACGTAACTAGAGGAACTTCGGGGCGAACATTCGAGACATTGCCTCAAAAGCCCCTCGAGCCCCTCCCTCGAGGGGGCAGTGGTTCCCAATAGCCATGGGAGATTGGGTATGTCTTCGGATGGGGTTGAGGGAAGCCAATTATTCCCGCGTACTAGCCTGCATAGCTAGCAGAAGGTATGCTAGACCACCAGGCGGCCCTACCGAGGTTAATCGGTAGCCTTCCCATTTGGGGTTGCCTACGTAAGTGGCGTATCCACTTCCATCCCGTCTTGAGTCCATAGGACCATATAGGGGGGGGGGCTTGTTAGTCTCTAGGTCTTGCCCTATGGAAAGCATCACGGAGGCCCTTTTGGGACACCTCGTTAACTCCCTGTCCATTAGAAGGGGGACGGGGTTGTCAGTCTTCACTCCCTGTGGATTGCGCTGGTAGATACCCTCGAGCTTATATATCTGCACGCTGCACTCTCTGTTTCTTTGTGCGTGCTGGCCGCACATTGTTACAACAATAGGTTCGCGACAATACAATACACGGTCTCCAATAAAATATTGGAAGTGTCCTCCACATGTATCGTTGGTCTCATGTTCCTTGATACAACTGTAGACACTGAAGTTGATGGTATCTTCAAGAGATTTGTGGAGCAGCCGGATGATATCGAATTGAGAGAAAGTTATTTCCAGCAAGACGGAGCAACGTGCCGTACATCTAATTACACAATGGAACTTGTAACAGTTTCTTTGATAATCGATTAATCTCAAAAGTTCTGTGGACCCTAGATCCCCTGACCTAAACTCACTGGAATTTTTCTTGAGGGTGTCTAAAAATAGACTGTACAAGAATAGGCTACGGACAGTTGATGTTCTCAAGGAATCCATTTGAACCGAAATAAGTAACATTGGCGAGGATACTCTCCGTAAAACATCAGGGAATATGGTGAGAGGAGTGCATACATGTGTAGATACTGGTGGAGGACACTTCCAATATTTTCTCTGAGATGTAAATAGTGTAACGTAATCTCCTAATTATTTATTATATTCTCACAAAGTTGCACGTGTGTCCTATTACTGGTTCACAATTGATGGTCTATGTGGATATGGTTTATATGGATCGAACTAGCTTGCCCGCCTCGGTTGCGTAGATGGCAGCATGTCTGTCTTACGTTCAAGAGGTCCCGAGTTCGATAAGATTTATCTGGTGTTTTCCCTTATCCTGATAGACCAATGTCGGGTATCTCTAAGCTCTATGGACCCCGGACTCATTTGAGCACAATTTCACCCATCTCATTCATCGTCCGATGTGACTTAACGTTGGAGGACGTAAATTACAAAACAAAAACAACTATAGCTTTGATTATAGCAGAACTTTATATTTTTACCTAAGAGAGAAATGATTTTGTAAGTATTGTTACATATTACTTGCGAATGTTTACCTTAAAGCTTTTAAGCGGTGATCTCCATAATCAAGAGAGTCTATTATTACTTAACAAACTTGCGAGGGTGTTGTGAAAAGTTCTTGGCCTGATAGTGACAAATGACAATTCATGCTTTCAAAGTAGTTTTATTTTTCAACATAATCTCCTCTAACATCAATACACTTTGTCCTGTGGTGTTCCAATGGTTTATCCGCTCTGTGTGATGTTCCTCTGGAAGTCCTGCAATTGCTTCTTTATTGGACGTAAAGCAGCTACCAGCAAGGAATTTCTTCTGTTTTGAAAACAGGTGGTAATCCGAGGGAGCCAAATCTGGCCAATAGGGTGGATGTTCCAGCACTTCATAGTGCAGAGCTCTCAGTTTCCCCATTGCTAAAACTTTTTGTGTGCAGCAGCATTGTCCTGATGGAAAACAAGTATTTTCTTCTTTAACCGGGACTGTTTTCACGAATGCTTGCATTCAGTTTGGTTATAAGTTAGGAGTACTATTCTCCAGTAGTATTTTTATCTTTTTCGAGATACTCAATCAAAAAAATTCTTTTGGCATCCCAAAACACTGATGATATGATCTTTCCTGCCCATGGCACCGTCCCTGCCTTCTTTTGATTTGATAAACCAGCTTCTGTCCACTGCGACGACCGCTGCTTGGAGTGTGTAGAGGTGAATCCATCTTCATCCACTGTAAAGTGTCGGCGCAAAACGTCACTTCCATTGTTCTGAAAATGAGCCAAGCACATGAAAGTATCGTCCGATGCGTTTGTCATCCCCAGTGTGGATAGGTGCCACCCATATTGGGCAATGTGTAATTCCTGATGCAAGAAGTGACCAATATGTTCCTTTGAAATTCCAAGAGCACCTTTGTACGCCAATCTTCCATAACCATGGCTTGCGCTTCTACAGTGATTTCCGGTGTTGTTACAGTTTTAGACGTCCTTCGCGTGTGTCGTCTTGGAGCTTTCACGGCCAAATTTAAAATCGGGCGCCCATTTCTTTGCAGTGGAAACTGAAGGTGAAGAGTCACCATAGAGATTTACAATCCCCAAATGAATTTTTGTAAGTGTTAAACCTTCTTTTAAAAAGAAAGTTATCCCAGCACGATACTCGAATGTCTCCAAGTAAAGTGCAGCTCCACTGTTTAAAACAACTGCCTACAGTCAACTATTGCCTTGAATGATTTATAATCTTGCATGGGGCTATGTGTACCAACGTAAGAAAAAATCATGTAAGTAATACCGCTATCTCTGGGTGAGAACGAGAACTTTTCAAACCACCCTCGTATATTATAAGTAAATTATTTCAACGTGTAGTCACATGACGACATGCAAAAACATAGAAGAAGGTTGATGGTCAGAAGCCATATTTTAGTCCAATTTTACAGCTTATGTTGGTAATGCTGCATTCTTTTTCTGAATTTATGTCTTTCCAAGACAATATATACACTTCGACAAGCCAATCATTATACTGTCAAATCCGTTTTCAATGAATGGTAGGAGCTTAGTTTAGAAACTCATTCAAGCAGAGAACATAGATCTTTCTCTCTCGGGCATTTGGTCGTAAAAGGGACTTGGGGACGTTATTGGTCACAACTTTCTTCGGATAGAGATTACTGGGATGAAAAGAACTAGCGTGGTAAGATTTTGCACGCCAAGTTGGAAGACATTTTCTTAATGTAAGCGTTGGGTAAAGCAGTAACAATCATTGTGTGTGTGTGTGTGTGTGTGTGTGTGTGTGTGTGTGTGTGTGTGTGTGTGTGTGTGTGTGTGTGTGTGTGTGTGTGTAACCCGATGTCGTCTGTGATATCAGTTTAATTATGGCATTACACTTCAAAGAGCTGTGACGCTGCTGGAGCTGGGTAATTGTAGATGGCACTGAGCATGAAGATGCTCTAACCTCTCCACCTGTTGGAAAGATGTCTTCAAGATATTCAAGGGAGAGAGTATAATCTGCATAATGTCCGCTCAAAGGAACATTTGAATGCCTGTGCCGAGAACTACTTGGAAATAAGGAAACCTGTGTTCCGAGATAATGAGCTGCAACCGTTCTTTATATTAAGTGGAGGAAGAATTAATGGAGAACAGGGAGAAAACATTACGTAAACCAAAGTGATACTCAAAGAAATGTGCAGTCCACCATTTAAACAATTTTACAAGTAAAGGGAACATATATTGATATTTGTTTTCTATTTTGTCTCGGGCACGGCTTTGTTACCAATTGTATACTGTTTTCAAATTATAGTAGTTATGGAAACATAGAGTCAGACGGAAAAATTCAATGCCATAGCCGGGATTTGAACCACGGATCTTCTGGTTTCCGTCCAGCCGCACTACCATTGTGCTACTATGGCCAACGTGTCGATATGACATTAAATTCTCCAAATGACTCGTATTTTCCCGGTAAACCACTTAGGAGTTCTCATAAACACATTAGACAACTACCTTAATGGCGACTTGCTATACTGTAAGTACTTTAAGGCTCGGGTTTTATAGTTAACCACTATTAGGTCAATTAATGGAAATTAATTGTTCTTTCACACTGGCCAGAAGATCCGTGGTTCAGATCCCGGCTATGGCATTGGATTTTTCAGTCTGACTCCATGTTTCCACAATTTAGCCTACACACGGCCAGTGTGAAAGAACAATTAATTTCCATATAGTAGTTATATTTATAAATCTTTACTTAAACACTAACATGTTTAAAAGTTACATGTGTCAAACATGATCACAGTACTCAAACTTAATCAAATTTAAAATCTGAGCTGATAGCGCACAAATAATATGAAAGCATCATCATCAGGTACAACTAGGATTTAGAATTGTGATATCCATCCTCGTTAGAAAGAGGGGAATGCAAATTTGCCTACGCCTGTTGTTCGTAGATCTGTAACGTATTCATGGACTCAAAAATAATCATCTTTAATGTCTTTTTACCTAAGTGAATGTAAAGTGCAGCTTGCATGTTGCACAATCGAAGGAGGTGGTAATGTTGACAAGTTAGCTAATAACATAAAACATTATGCAGCACTGGTTTAGTATTTAGGGCCAAATTCGTCTCCAAAATTTCATACAATACCGTTTGAAATTGTCCTGTATACCTTGTAATAGTATAATTGTGTAAAAGGCGTGATGATGGATGATTAATTACTGTCACCTTTGGTGACGATCTGGTAGAATTCTTGTAGATACCTCGGCGCTCTGGAGCAGTGAGTCTTATCTGTGGTCGTGGCATCGGAATAAACATTATTTTATGCTGTTTAGGTTGAAAATAACAACTCCTCTCCCTTAGATATCTTGGGATTTATTCCGAAAAACCATTAATATGTTCTATTACAATATTATGTTTCGTAGATTCTGTCCTTTCATAAAATGAATATTGTTCCATCGTTGAGCTATATGTTTCTGCAGACTTGTAGAATGATCACCAATGAAAATACGGCTTACTACGACGGTGACCTTATGCAAAATGGTGCCAAACCATTTTAATTTTCTGAATTTAATATTCTGAATGATGTTTCTAGAACATCTAAATTACTTCTATCCTGTTCGTCCACGTAAGTTGTACCATTCTGTGGCCTATCCAGTTTCATATCCTATTTTATACAAATCACCTTTTCGAGAAAACAATCCAGAACAATTTTGAAACAAATTCATAAATATTTGAAATATCCGTCACAATATTTTTTGAGGAGGTACGAGGGCTGTTCAATAAAGAATTATTATAATATTTTACGGTCAGTATGTATCTACAGTGAGTGAGGCCCTGGGATAAATTCCCCGCTCTAGTTGGGATTCTCTTTTTACGAACATTACTCCTTAATCTCTCCGAAGTCTGAAAATATGAACACCAGTGTGACTGTCTCTATCTCTCTCTCTGTATGTGTGTGTGTGGTTGTGTGTGTGTGTGAGAGAGAGAGAGAGAGAGAGAGAGAGAGAGAGAGAGAGAGAGAGAGAGAGAGAGAGAGAGAGAGAGAGAGAGAGAGAGAGAGAGAGAGAGAGAGCTCTGGTTTAACAAACCCAAAGAAAATTAACACCAATACAGATAAGCAACACCCAAGATTCTGCACATAAACATAATAGTTAAAGATATAATGTAAATGGAACACTAAAAATAGTACTGGTTTCCTCTAAGCTTCAACATTTTAGAGGTTAATACGTGTTTACATGCAGGAGTTAGCTACATGTATACATAAATATTGTTAAGCTGTGATTTGTGGTAACGATTTAGATTTGGCATTGGGTGCAATTAATTCTCATGATCCATGTGCAGGTGCAAATGTAATCATAATTTGTGTAAAATAATTACTAGCAGCGCATATGCGTTTTATTTTAGATACGTATACGATAGGAGGTAATTTATGTAAATTTTATTAATTAGAACATAGAACATGATTTGAAAATATCATTTGTAAATACCACACTTAGAACACTCGTTTCCTAGTTTCATTAGGTTATTAAACCGTCACAGATGAGTGCACATAAAACGTTCTAATCTGATCTCTGTATTTTGTTACTTTGAAGAAAATCTAAATTACTGAAATTATCATTCGCGATCTGTAGATAGCGCTACAAGTGCATATAATGTTAATAAGTGGTGGTCAATAACATTATTAATGTTTATTTAGGCTTCGATAGTTTGCTTCGAGGGTATATATGGACTAAAGCTAAGAAACTAAATATTTTAGGATACGACATGTATTACACTTCTTTTTGTTTATCTTTGAATTTCTATCATTGTGCTTCCGAATAAATCAATCCTTAAAGGGCCAAGACCTACCAACCCGACTGCCGTCCTCATGACCACTTATACACATCAGAGGTGGGCGATCATCCAACCGACACGGGGAGGAGATGTGGTCAGCATCTCGGTATTCTCCAGCCGGAACTTTTGTTTCCTTAACAGAGTCATTTAAAGTCTGTTTAGTTAAATCGTATGCACCTTGGCCGGCTTCTTTGACGAACCCTTCTAATCGTTTTACAACCCCCGACCCTCCTTCTCCCAGACCTCTCTGCAAGGTTGCCACCTTTCTCGATACCTCATGGTATCGTACGAGGTTTCGTCTAAATAAATTATCTTATGTCCATTACTGCGAAACCTCCTTACTTTTGACAAATATATATCACCAAGCTACAATTCTGCGATTTTCCATAATAATCCTTAACTTATTCAAAGTGCGGTATTTGAAACCCAGCTCCTTTAGGAGACCGCGCGAAGTGCATTGCCCACAAAAGGAAATCACAAATTTCTTGCAAATGTGCAACCTATTTGTCTAAGGTGGGTGCTCTCCATTTTACATGGAATCCATAAATTTCTCGACGAATTAAATCGCATGTAAAATTATCTACTTTATATTACGGTTTCCTTTTGTTTTCACACTTGATCGGCGTCTTTGGTATTCCTTTCGTCACAATATTTCTTACTGTATTTCTGTGAATACCCATAATTTATCAAGTTCATTGCACGACCCCTTACCAAGATTATTTGTCAGCACATATTTATATGTGTTCAAAACAAGCGCTTGAATTAGCTTAGGAACATTTCCCGTTATAACTTTGTTTTGTGAGGCCTTACAGTAACATAACTCGGCCCAGTTATTCACACTATTGTCATCACTTTGATTATTTCTACCTGACTGAAAGTTATCTATTACTTCATCTGCATTTACCACAGCATTTCCCTCCCACGGTCTCCACATCGTGACACACAACGAATTTCTGCAGGTAATGCAACAGATCAACTGGAAGTTGGAACTTTGGCAACTGAGACTCCACGTGGAGTAAACATTTGACTGTCACTTCGAGAAAATCAGGGTTGCCATTGGTCCTCAACGACAGTGTTCCATTTCTGAAGCGTTGAGATAGATTTATGACGGTCATTAGTGGGCGGGAGGGTCAGGTTCCTTTGACTACGAACTGCACACCCGTTGACTAGACAGACTTTACTATCGTAAGTTCCTCACTTTCTTGACGATGTTGAGTGGGCACCTGTCCAATACCCGGGACTTAAAATCCCCACCCAATAGGTGGAATTGCACCCGGGCCACTTTCTGTGACCAGACACCAAGGCAATCGTTGCGCTTCCGTGTTACCGGAAACTGAATAAAACCTTCACTGCACACATTTATTTTAATACTTCCCCAAAAGTTGTCATACATGTTTGAGATTGTCTGCGAGGTAATGAGTCAGCCTCGCACTTGAGCTCGATTCCATCAGGCCATCATCCTATGACTCTTTCCCTGATTGTATGGCACATGCTGGAGGGCATCCATTTCTGCCACAATTTTCCAGTACATTTCCGGTACGCATCATTTACTTGTATATTTGTCGGGACTGTAGAACCAATGATAACAGTCTGCAAGCCTCAGATCGATGGAATTGGTTCTCTGGGAATATTCCTCTCTGACTCTTGTTTGGCTGCTGGGGACTCTTTTCCTTCTGAAAGCCATTTGAGCAACTTCCAGGTACCGGATCGCTGAATCATGACTAACCAGGTTTAGGATGAGGATAATGTTGAAGTTGTTAAATCCCTCGTCTTTTCTAACCCTCGTCACCATCCTCTTCTCCTAACTTTTACCATAAACCTTATACTTGGCCAAACTGCAGCTGCTGCGTTAGATGCTAATCTAAATCTTGTTAAGTTATATGAAATACCCAGGCATAACAATTTCTAAGCATGAGATCAAGGAGTAAACGAAACAAAAATGAACTATTACTGGATTATGGGCAGCAACATTCTAAGCAACAATTCATCCCAGCTCACGTGCAGCCTTTTGGCACCTGTAGACAACAGGGAGTTTACGTTCTTTGTCTTAATTTTTTTTATGAAGATAGCTGAAGTCAATGAAGTTTTTTTTTCGGCTGTAATAATGCTTAGAATGATTTCTTTAGGAAACGAAATAAAACAGTGGTCCCGTGTCGTAGACTTACGTCAAGTAAGCAGGCCTTCGTGCCCAATTGGAATCTAACTTTGGAAGTCAAAGAGGTTAAACAGCATCTGAAAATGAAACACCCTTTCCATTTTACTAGACCAATAATATTTTCATGTATAACTTGTGACACACCTGAAAGGCTAAGTTCCTTTAGACAAAGCCAGTAAAATATTCAGATTTTTGTAATCAGTTACCCACTAGCTACATCTGCCGGGCGTTTTGGAAGCTCCTCATGAAAAGCTTATGCCTGACTTCTCTTAAGGTCGTTAAACCGGTATCTAACTATTCTCGTATATGGTGAAAATTCCCCATAAACAGAATCCAATTTCGCTTCTACCTTCTCGCAAGTTTTCTTATTAAAATATATTAGACCAATCAGTGGATCCAGGTCGGACAGTAACGATTCATAAATAGCCTAAAACAAGACTCGTTCAAAAAATAAAGGAAAAAAACTATTACGTTACCCGACGTGAGTTCTCAGCAATTCTGAAGGTGCTGGAATATTACCACAAATACCTGTACTGTCAGACATTCTAGCTTGGAACTGACCATTCCGTCATCACTTGGTTTTTAAGTTTTTCCACTTTTTCATTTCAGCAAAAACATGTAGAATAACTAACGGAACGCCTGCCACATCCAAACTAAACGAAATCAGCACCAAATTTCTTTTGGTGGCGTGTAACAAAATACATTACATAGCACTAACTTACCTTATCAACCCATCTACGAGGGGGGTATCGCAAAGTTTTTATTATCACCTAGTAGTATTTATGCTGGAGTGATCAAAGTTTTCAGTATCATCACTGATCCCTACGGGAAGTAATGTTGGTAATTTCAGTGATCTGATTCCTTTTGTATTTCTACAGTGAGTGTCAGAAATGACTGAGGTGTAAGATGGAGAAAATTGGTGCTGGTAGCGTGATTAAGTTCCTGCATTTGAAGGGAAAATGGCCCGGAAAATCCATGATGAGATGACGGCTGTTTATGGAAATGATTGCCCATCGTATGGCATTATTGTGAGGTAGGAAAGAAATGTTCAAACTGGTCACATGTCCCTGGCAGATGAGCCAAGATCTGGTAGATCGTCAATGACAGAACTTCCTGTCACAGTGCAGAAAATGGAGTGTTTAATACTGGAAGACAGACGAGCAACCATCCAAATGATCATGAATGAGACACATCTTAATTATGGTAGTGTGTGAGAAACTATTCATGACGAACTGCATATGTCTAAAGTGTCTACACGGTGGGTTCCACGTTTGCTAAACATTTTCGAAAAGTAAATACTACGTGACGTTTCAATGCAGATGTTGATGCTCTTGGAACAGGATGAAGATGATTTTTGATCGTTTGGTAAACATGGATGAACACTGGATATATTAGCATGATCCAGAGAAAAAATCATCAGCATGGAACGGAAACATGCGGACTCCCCCCTCCCAAAAATGCAAAGGTGCAAAAGGCATCTGGGAAGGTCATTCTTTCAGTTTTCTGGGACTGTCGAGGAGTCCTCCTTACAGATTTTCTTGCCAAAGGTCAAATCATCACTGGCAGATACTACTGCAATCTTCTGGACAAGTTACGAGCATCTCTGATTAAGAAACGATACGGTGTGCTCTCAAAAGTTGTTCGGCTTCTGAGTGACAATGCACCAGCTCATTTATCTCAAGTTGCAGTTGACAAAACAAGGGAATGTGGCTTAGAGACTTACAGCATCCGCCTTATTCGCCTGATCTCGCATCAGTTGACTTTTCTTGCTCCCGGATATGAAGAATCCGTTTCGTGGACGCCGATTTGACAAAGCTGTGTTTATTGAAATTCTCTACTAAGGAATATAGTTCCAGAAATTAAACTGCGGACCTGAAACCCTGTAGAATTACCCAAACGATTGAAATAGGTAAATAGACTCTACAAATTCTAATAGTCCTTGATAAAACCAATATATTACCTAATAGTGCGGTATATGAAGTAAAACTGAGTATATTAATTTGCTTTCCTTTAAACACAATATTTTCAAAATGTACTCGATGGTTGTATATGTAACTATTACTTTGTAAATAACCGGGAGAGGGCTTTCACTAATCCTATAAACTGCAGAGTTTTCGTGGTCACAGCAATATATAAAATGATGTATTATACTTACACCTATTATAAATCAACAAACAAAAGCCTAGTTCATGTAATTAATCCTCTTTCAATGTTTGACAATCCCCAGATGAGTTGGAGCGCTGTATGCACAAAAGCAGAGCTTATTTACCGCAGAGAATGGGGTGTCACTTTTTGGGGTAAATGAGTCCCGAGAGGTTCGAATTTTTTCAGCATATGTTTACAAAACTACATCTCAACCACTTGCATACATTTTTGATTCTTGTATATCGACAACTAAATTATGCTACAGAGTTTTAAAATATCCTTAATGCCTTTGAGATCTGCATTAAGATATAAGTGCAATATTGTACTTCTTCAAACACTCCACCTAATTTTGTGTAAACGATTTTCCGGTACTTTTTACCTATTCTATGTTGGCTTTAAATGAGGAACGATATTATAACAAACACCAATCACGTGTGTATCACATGGGTTAGAGGTCATGTATGTATACATGGCAATGAGAGGGCAGATGAAATTGCTAAACGTTACGCATTATTCCAAAAGGAATTTAGTTTAAAGATTCCTGTCATATTTTTAAAAAAAAATTGAAGAAAGAATTTTGTGAAATGTAGAACAGCACTTGGATAAATACCGATGAAGGACAAATCACTCGAAATTTACTTTTTTCTTATTGTTATTGATCGTGTAAACTACACGTACTTTTCACCAAATTTTATTTTGACCCAGTTTGCCACCGTACATAGGAAATTTAAAAATTAGTTTCAGGGATTCCATATAGACTCTTCTGATGGATAACTATGTAACTGTGAAAGTGCTGATGAAAGTATTGAATACTTAATATTTAGATTTGATTTCATTCCAAAAAGAGGTATAATCTTACTCAACATCCGTTATATTGTAATACAGATCTTCAAACACCTTTGTTTAATGTATTCCTTAAAAATGGATATAGTCAACATGTAAAATTCAATATCCATGGCCGGGATTTGATCCACGGATACCCTGGTTTCCGTCCAGTCGCTTTTAACCTTTGAGCTACCATGGCCAACGTGGTTCAAATCCCGGACATAGCATTGGATTTTTCATGTTGACTGTATCCATCAAATATCTTAGCCTATATACGGCTAGTGTGGAGAAATTATTAATTTCCATCAATTATCTAAAATATTCCTTTAAAATGTTGCACTTCAGCCTTCAGCACCTTCTTTGTCAACTTTTAAACCGCCATAACTATTATTATGTTCTGTTATTTTGATATTTGTATTTATGTGTCTCTGTAACTAGAAACCTAACATAACTAACTGGTAAAATACGGTTACTTCATTTGGATAATGATGGTGATGATGATGACGACGACGATGATGATGATAATAATAATAGTAATAATAGTCATCGTCATCGTCATCATCGTAACCTTGGCTTTATGTCTCTGGGAGGGTATAATATTTGTTTTTGTAATGTGCAAGAAACGAACGCAAAAATGCAATATACCTATATACCTACCTCATCTGTATCTACTCTTATTTCGTCTCTTTTTTTAGCTAGCCTTCTGCATACAATAGATACAACTGGGAGCGTCACTTACTTCAAAACTTCATTAGTGCCTTATTGCTGTATTATCTAAACATATTATTGTTCTATAAAGTGTTAACATTTAATGAACTTTTCTTCTATAACATAATAAAATGTAATCTGCATTTCTAACAGCCCGTTTTCTAGTATCTATAATGCCTTATTATGGAAAGCATATCTTTACCTTTATTCAGTTTTCAAATAAATTACATAAAGTACTTTACAAATTTTGTATACATAATTTACTTGCTACCTTAAACAATCAACTAAGCGTATAGGTTACTCAATTCTTTCGCCCACCTCCACCCATCATCATAGGCTTCATGACTGGGGTCCAGTAGTGCAGGGCGGGAATAGTTCGTATCTTGATCCCTCCCGATCACAGTATGCGTCTCTTAAACCAGGGGCCACTACCTCTTCAATTGATCCCTCAGGGACCTTACCAAAATATATTATACTGGCATTTATATTTTAATTGTTTACCTATATTTAAATGGTTTGTACTGAAGAAAACCACATAGTGCCCGCAGTTTTTTGAGAATGAGAAGAGTTCTGACTTGTAGCGAATCAGATACGTTAGAGCCTACAGCGTTGCCACCTTGTTACCCCCACTCTATTTATATTTCCCTCTCTGTCGCACACTTGCGAGTCCTTTTGGCGCTAGCAGTAAGTTAACGGAAACTGAATTTCCTAAAGTGTTATAATAATGCAGTTGTTGAAATCATAATTGCATCATGGATATTCGTATATTATGCACATTTTTAAATATATATTCGAAAATAATTATAGTTTATGAATTACCTATTTTTCAATACAACGAAACTGCCAGCGGCACACCCATATACCTAAAACTGTAGTTCCGTTAAGAGACAATTAGTCATTTTCACTGTCTTCATCGTCTAAGTGTTGTAAGTTTATGATGATAGGTTCCAAAGTCTCGTTACATGCTATTTCTTTCCAAAAGCAGTGTTCTTGTAGGTTCTGCATGTCCCATGCAGTTTCCCCAGTCTCGTGCAATCTTGTCAAATTCTTGGTGAATAAGTCGTTCAGCGTCAGTCAGTTTAAAAGTATTATTTCTGGTTGCAACATAATTTGAGCCCAAATTGATTCAATTGGATTGTTCTAGCAGTGACAAGGGGGAAGGTAGTTTATAATACCTCGTTTGTCATTTCAATTGCAAGCTCATCCAGCTTGTACACTTTCCCTGGATTTTAAAAAGAACAACTGAATAACACTACTTTAATCTCTCTAGAGTAAATAAAGATTACGTATGATTCATAAACAAACATATAGTGTGATAAGTCACGTGCTGCCGATGCGCCATTCTACAAGCCAGCAGGAAATGTATTGTTTGTTCTCGCTCGAATTTAAGGAAAACCTTGGCTTATTCAAAGTACATATTTCTTTTATAACGTCATTTCAAATGTTTACGTTTCAGGTCTGAGTAATTACAAGTATACGTACAGGCATATATGCCAACCAATAATGATATCCATTACAATGCTTACGTTGTGATGCATTGCTATAATATGCCAGGGCTGTTCAATAAAGAATGATCAGAATCTTTTCTGATCACGTACCTTTACTCATCCTCATAATTTTGATGGTCCTTCTCAAAATTGTCTCCCCTGAATGCGATGCACTTGTCCCAGCGTTTCTGCCGGTCTTCAAAGACATGCTGTAAACCACTTTTTGAGAGATCCTTCAAAATCGCCTCTGCAGCCTTCACCGTCGCTTCTGATGATGGATAATGCCTCCCACGAAGGCGTTTCTTCAAGTTAGGGAATAGAAAAAATTCCCATGGGGCTAAATCCGGGCCATAGGGAGGGTGAGTTATGCACTTCACGTTGATTTTTGTAAGATACTCAGCAACAACATTGGCAATATGTGGCCGCGGATTATCGTGGTGCAGCATCCAGCCAGCCTCAAGGAAATTTGGTTCTTTGCGCCTGATATGGACTTGCAATGTTTTCAGGACATCCCTGTTGTATTGTCCAGTTACTAATATGTGTGCAGGTACAACATGCAGATAAACCATTCCATGAATATCAAAGAATGAGATGACCACAGCTTTCCCATCAGCAGCAACCACTTTTGCTTTTTGGGGGGTTGGTCATGAAGGAGATTTCCACACTGAGCTTTGCTGTTTGCTCTCAGGATAAAAATGATGTAGCCAAGTTTCATCAGCAGTGATTACGTTTGAAAGAAACTCCGGATCTTTCTCTAACACCAACTTTAACTGCATTTTACCTCCATTGCAGCGGTAGGCGATACTGAACATATCTGAATTTGCCTGGTTCTCACAGGAGGGAACCAGGAGTACCAACAATGAAACTACTACGACGTGTTTGTTTCACATTCAGCTAACAGAATATAATACGATTGAATTTTAGTGCGATAATTATGACCGTAAAAATATTATGGTCATTCTTTACTGAACAGCTCACGTAATAATGCTTTATTTGTGTTAGGAAAACTATTTGAGCTGAAATATGGGGATTTTGTGGTTATGTTAGATGCATTAGTCTCTACGTTCCTCATGGATAGCTTTTGAAGAACCTGAAATTTTGTCTCAGTTTATTAGAAATGTTATTATGTTTATTAGAAAATCATTAATTTGGCGTACGTCACACACAACTTAGGGGGAATGGAATACGACAAAACCGCAGGACTTCGATTGGTTGATCATCTAGTAGCGCTCAAGGATAAACATCGTCCCATTTGAAACATATAATAATCGCCTAAATGGATAGAATCATTTTACAGATATGGAGTTGTTCCGACTAATATGTGAAACACTTTAATGATGTCTCCGTCTATCAGCTGTCTAGTGAACAAATATAGTTAAGTTGACGATAAATTTAATGTAAGATAAATATGACAAACTTAAATTACTTAAGTTGCTAACTACTTATGTCTCTGATTCTTATGACTCAAAATTATTATTACTTTGTATCTGCTAACTTCTGACGTGTCCAAGTTAAAAATAAGTTTCCACAGCAATAATGCGGACTGACGTAGTTGTGAGATTGCGAGCTTATGGTGACTACTAATTGGACGTCAACTTAGGTGAGGTACTTTGAAGGATATGGTGGAAGATTGCAGTTAACAGAGGAAGCAGAATATAATGACCCTAACTAAACATAATAGTAAGGGTATTATAGAACCATGCTTGAAGATGAGGTGAGTGGTACCTTAATCAGATCTAGAAATGGAAGAGTACCGGGTCCAGGAAGTGTACCCACGGAAATGGAATTAATGAAGGAGGAAATTAAGGAGAACTATAACAAGCATGTTAAACCAAGTTGTGGAAGGAGATGACATCTCCAAAGATTGGCAACTACCTTACGTGATCCTTATCTTTGAGAAGGGGAATAAAATGATCCCTCTAATTAACGAGGGATTAGTGTGTTGCCTTGCATGAGCAGCTAATTTGGCAGAATTATCGCCGCAAGTTTAGAGAGAACCACATCTATACGTATGTCTGAAGATCAACTTGAATTTTCTGCAGGGAATTTATGCACACATAAATTAGGACGGAGAATAGTCAGGAGGCAATATATGCATTTGAGTTTTGTTGACTTTGAAGAGGCCTTTGACTCAGATCATTTCTGCAGGTCTATGGTACTCCGAGGAGGATGGATGTGAACAAACCGTACATATTTGATTAAGACAATATATACAAATTGTAAAGCAGTGATTAAATATGGAAATTACTTATGGAATGAATTTCGAATATTCAACGAATGTGGAATGTCTCCTACCATTGTTAAGTCTTGGAATACAGGGTTATAATTGAATAATACTTATTAGGTCTGTTTATCGTGTTGAGGGTTTGAGAAAACAAGATGTGCTTTTCACACTGCTGTTTAATTTAGCACTGGAAAAAATTAATCTGACAATTACCTATAAACCCTGGAGGAACCATACTTTCCAGATCAGTACAAATAGAGGCGACGGTGTGGCAAGGAATATAAGAGCTCTTGAGCAAGGTTATGTAGTGTTGAAAGAGAAAGCACAGGAACTAGGATTGGTAGTGAACGTTAGTAAAACCAAATATATGAAGATGGGAGGTGATGGGGATGCAGGAAGAAGAGAACCTACAGTTAAATTACACGAGAAAGAATATCAAAGAATGGAAACATTTACATACCTGGGATCTATAGCAACAGTAGATAATAAAACATCAGTGGAAATTCAAGCAAAAGTAGCAAGTGGTAAGATGTTTCTATGCCTTGCAGAATATGTTTAAATCTATGAGCGTCAGTAGAAACACTAAAATTAAAAAATATATATAACTGTACTGAGACCAATAGTAACGTTTGGTTCAGAAAGCTCGGTGTTGACAATCAAAGAAGAAAAATGGTTATTACGGTGGGAAAGGAAGACTTTGAGAAATATATTTCAAGTGATAAGGGACTTGGATGGAGAATGCGGACTAACTTGGAGTTACAGTGTCTATTTGGACATCCAAGTAGTAGTGAAAATTAAACAAGGAAGAATAAGATGGATTGGCCATGTGCAGCGAATGCCAAAAACCAGTGTAGTTAAGAAGATATTCATACGAAAGCTAGATGGCAGAAGGGGAAGAGGAAGACCCAGGAAAAGATGTTTAGATGATGTAGGAGATAACTTGAGATATTTGGGGGTTAAATGCTGGAGAAGAAAAGCAGGGGACCGAGTAGAATGGAAGAGGGTGGTTAGAGAGGTGAAGGGCCTTCATGGCCTATAGTACAACTATCATCATCATCATCATCATCATCATCATCATCATCATCATCATCATCATCATCATCATCAAGTCTTCAAGATATGGAAAGCTAGGTGTGTACCATTCGCTTTTGTTTGCTCATAATCAAGTAGTCATAATGCCCGCCTCGGTAGCTAGATTGTAGCACGTATGCCTGACGTTCAAGAGCTTCCGAGTTCGAATCTCGGTCAGGGTGAGTTACCCGGATAAGGTTTTTTGCCGGGTGATTCATTATCCTATAAGACGAATGTCGGGTAACTGAAAGCTCCATGGAGCTTGGGACCATTTGAGTATCATTTCACCCATTCCATCCATCGTCCGATATGACTTTAAAAAAATGTTAAAGTACGTAAATTGCAAAAAAGGAAAAAGAAAAAAAAATACGTAGTGATAAGTTAGGTTCGGAAGGATGCTGTTGTAATGGTTCGATTGAGACAGAGTTTACGCATTTCGTGTATAGAAAAAATCATAGGTGATACCATTTTTAAAGGTTACACATAGAAGACTCAGCAATAGATAAGAAAATACATCTATGAAAGGTACGAACATATGCAGCGCATGTCCCAGGATACATGGTCTAAGAAAGTAAGAAAATGGTCATCTCCAGGGTAGAAAAAGAACAAATGCTCAGGACTCGCCTGGAGATATTTAATACAAGCGACTAGACCTGGAGGAATACACGAGGTTTTATAGGAAGACCGTCGCATATACGATGGCTGTTCAATAAAGAATGATCACACTTTTTTTGGAAAACATACCTGTACTCATCCTCTGAGTGTGATGCACTTCTCCCAGCGTTTTTGCCAGTATTCAAAGACATGCTGGAAACCATTTTTGAGAGATCCTTCAGAATCGCCTCCGCAGCCTTCACCACTGCTTCTGAGGATGGATAAGGCCTCCCACAAAGGCGTATCTTCAAGTTAGGGAATAGAGAACAGTCAAATGGGGCTAACTCCGGACTATAAGGACGGTGAGGAATGCACTTCACGTCGATTTTTGCAAGATATTCATCAAAAATATTGGCAATATGCGGCCACGCATTATCGTGGTGCAGTATCCCGCCTGCTTCACGGAAATGTGGTCTTTTGCGCCTGATATGGACTTGCAATGTTTCAAGACATCCCTGTAGTATTGTGCAGTTACTGATGTGTGGCAGGTACAACATACTGATAAACTATTCCATGAATATCAAAGAAAGAGATTGCCAAACTTTCCTAGCAGCAGCAACCACTTTTGCTTTTTGGGGGGTTGGTGATGAAGGAAATTTCCACACTGAGCTCTGCTGTTTCCTCTAAGTATCAAAATTTTGCAGCCAAGTTTCATCAGCAGTGATAACGTTTGAAAGAAACTCCTGATCTTCCTCTAACGTCAACTTTAACTGCATGTTACCTGCATTGCAGTGGTAGGTGATACTGAACATGTCTGAACTTTCCTGGTTCTCACAGGTGGGAACCTGGAGTACCAATAATGAAACTACTACGGCATGTTTGTTTCACATTAAACTAACAGAATATAAGAAGATGGAGTTTTAGTGCGAAAATCATGTCCGTAAAAAATTATGATCATATTTTACTGAGCAGACCTCGTAGCTGGAGAAGTGCAATCTATTTGAATCAGTTTTAAACTGTTTTATGTTTACTATTTATTAAGTTACTTTGAATACAAATCAAGTCACAAACACATACACAATCACAAGCATACACACATTACGCTATTAACAAAAGAGGTGAGCGGCGGTGAGGTGATGTGAATGGCTGGAAGGCATTCTTAGTAACGATGATCGACTTCAGCACAGGATGATTCCGTCCCTTTTGCTTTGGCACCCTGCGTTTACCTGTGAACATAGTTCGCTTTTAGACTCAGAAGCGGAGTAAAACAGATGAGTAAAGCAAACATTAATTGGAGTGCTGGATCGGCTGACTGAATGCTAATTAATGAATATAAATAGTAAAGTAATTAATTATGTTAAAAGCTACCTGTATATATCGCACAACCATAAAATTAACCTATAAACAATTGAACCGTTTTATTTCTACTGTTGTTAATTGTTCATTGAATTATTTCTGCTATTTGAGTTCCTTGAAATCTTAATTTGTTCATTTGAGTACCACTGGTTAGTTATTCATTTCGAATGAATAATTACACACACACACACACACACACACACACACACACACACACACACACACACACACACACACACACACACACAAACACACACACATACATACAGGTCACGTGATGGATACTGCATGGCAGATGCGATTTTGAATTACCTTTTATGTAAACGGTTGTGTTTTCAGAGCACGAATTAACAGTTCCATGCACCTTTTATACATTATCCAAAACCTACACAAAAAGTTGTAAAAAAGTTATTGTGTAAATATGTTAATGATCTGAAAACGCCCCTCCTCACCGTTACGTTGTAGCATTCTAGGAATAAACTGTATGGTCAAAGGGAAAGGTGCAATTATCCATTATTGGAATCTGCGTTGTGCGTTGATGTGAAATAGAAGTGATTTGCTGATTTTCTTTCTTTAAAGTGTGCTCCGTCCCCACGCTTGGAAAAGCAGAAGCCACTCCTAGAGCAGTTAGAGAGGGGTGTCACTAAATTCGACGATATTTCCTTAACAAACACGTCTTTGACGGTTGGACGGATACACAAATACGAGGGGGTGGGCCAAAAGAAACCGAAATGTTATCATAAAACCTTTATTGATGTACTTTTTACAAAATTACTTCAGTCACCTTCAAAGTATTCTCCATTACATGTCATGCCCTTGTCAAGTCTCTTTTCCCTTTGTTGGAAGCATGTTTGGAACTCTTCAAGTTTGATATTGTCCAGTGCCCTATGCGAAGCTGCTTTTACCGCCTTCACATCGTCATAACGCCCCCCTTTTAGGGTTTTTCTCATTCGTGCGAATAGGAAAAAGTCGCACGGGGCTAGGTCCGGTGAGTACGGAGCGTAGGGAACGACAGACCACCTTTGAGATGCCTAATAGTGGGTTACTCCTATGGCCGTGTGTGGTGGAGCGTTGTCGTGATGCAGAAACCAGTCATCTGATCGCCAAAGTTCCGGGCATTTCCTCCTCACATCCTCTCGCAGACGCCTTAAAACATCCAAGTAAAAGTGCTGGTTAACAGTCTGGCCAGGGGGTACGAATTCCCGATGCATAATTCCACGAACATCAAAAAAGACAATGATCATCGTCTTCACATTTGACCTCACTTGCCTTGATTTTTTTCGTCTGGGACAGCTGGGAGTCCTCCACTGGCTTGACGCTTGCTTGGTTTCTGGGCCATACCCTTAACACCACATCTCATCCCCTATAATGAATTTGTTCAAGAAGTGTGGATCACGTGCAATCTCTGTTTCAAGTCCTGACACACATTCATGCGGATGGTTTTGTGCTCCTGTCTCATGTGCAAATCCTCTTGGTCTTCAACACACATCTCACCACGTTTAAATCGCCCAAACCACTCGAAAATCTGTGTTCGGCTCATAGCGTCCTCCTGGAAAGCTTCCTGAAGCTTTGTGTGTCTCCGTTGCAGTTGTTTTAAGCAGGAAACAAAATTTCACACACAATCTTTGTTTTTTTAAAGTTGCCATAACGACTTCGCAGAGGTAACCCGCCAACAGTCAGAGAAACACAATACCACACTTGCACGTTCAGCTCTACACTGACGCCATCTGCACAGCTTAGGTCTCTTCTAACACCATCTAGCGTGAGAACCCTGCACTACGTCTATGTGTGGCAGCGCCCTCGGAGTCCGGTTTCTTTTGGGTCCTCCCTCATATGAAAAACAATGAAACCTGAAAAAATAACGCAAGACTATAATGTTAGTAAAACTTCTGAATGGTGAGTTAAGTAATGTAAAAACTTACAACATTGCATTTGAAAACCTATGTAATATAATTACATATTCCTATATAATATTTATTTATTTTAATCTGAGAACTTAGATGAAGGTGTCTAGAGTCCAAACCTGGACTTATTGTGCTTTTTATTATTTAATAAATTACAAATTATAAACATTTAATTAATGAAAAGTTTCTTTTTGAAGACAGAACTTATGCCTACATTATCTAACTTAATGGCCACTATCTCCAGTGGCCTTACAACTAAATCGAACCTAACAGCAGCCTTATTACTATGTAAATTTTCTAATAAATAACTAAATTACGATTTTAATCTGAATAACAAGTTATGCTGCGTGAAGACTGCTGACCTATTTCTAATATTTTGTGCCTGCAACTGAAGTCTTCCCAATCTTGTATCCTGAAGTCCATTAAATTTGGTTGAAACTCTATGTTGATTGGACATCCAATATTTACTTGACAGTTGTAGGTATTTTCTTTAGTTATTTCTTCTTACTCCATGATCCTGCTTACCTTCCACGATCTTTGATTGCTTTTTGATGCATCGTTTGGTTTTCTTTTCCAGCTCCGTAAATTCATATTTATTCCTTCCAATAAATATTAATAATAAACGATGCCATCTGTTTATAAAGCTCCTATGAATGTTGATCCTCTTCCAATAGATGCTGATGTTAAATGATGTCATCTCTTTGTATGAATCTTTTTGATCTCAATTGTATCGGGGTATTACCTTGATGGGTTAAGTCTCCCCTTCTTCTATTCCGTAGTTGTGCTCTGTTCTGGTTGTAGTCCTTCATAGCTAAATTGGATACTAGTTCTGTCATAATTTCCAACTGTTTATAATCATCTTCTTTCTTACTTTTCCTTGTAATTTTGCTCTACCTTCTTGTAATTCGAATATATATTTACTGCATTCAAACAACGAATGCTCTAGGTTGCCTGGAACATTGCAGATATCACAATTACTATTTTGTTTTTTGCCTATTCGATTGAAGTATGTATCATAAGGTCCATGTCGTGATATTTAAAGTATGATTCCCTTCCTCGGTTTCAAATGCTTCATCCGTAATCTTTCCTTGGTGTTTGGTAATATCTCATAAATTCTTCTAACTTCATCTGCGTTATTCCACTCTTGTTGCCAGTTATTTAATATTTTATTTCTAATTTCAGTTTTAGATATACATTGTTCGCCGATCAGTTCGTGCACTTTTGTTATGTTCTGTTTCTTTAACCAATAATTTGCTGCACGTAGTTTGATTACATAATCAATTGACCATATTCCAATAATTACAAGAAGTCCCATTGTATATCTTATCTTAAATGCTCCTTCTCCTGTAATAATTATCTGTCGTTGAGATCTACGTAATCATGGTGTGTACTTCTTGTATTTTAATTTATGTGCCCCTCTTCCTATACGTTTGTGGCCGCGCCGTGGCTCAGTGGTTAGACCGCTTGGCTCTCACCAAGGCGGCCCGGGTTCGATCCCAGGCGACCGCAAAGTGAGATTTGTGGTGGACAACATGGCACTGGGGCAGGTTTTCTCCGGGATCTCCGGTTTCTCCCGCCATCTCATTCCACCGGTGCTCCATGTTCATCTCATGTATCATCAGTGTCACCAACTGCGGTGCCGTATGTAATAAAAGCCGGCGTTAAACACTACACATTTCGTTTTCCTATACGTTTAACGTTTAACGTCAGAGAATCTACTCCTATTAGTCCTGGACCAGTAGGACTAAGGACCCGGGCCTCGTTCTATCCGGGAGCGATGGAAAAAACCGTGGAGTCTCTCCATGGGGCAATATCTTGAGTCTAAAAAGCTCCCCCACCCATCGACTACAACATCAAGACGGGTGGAAGTGGATACGTCTCCTACGCGCACCAACCCCGCAGAGAAGACTACCGAAAACCTCGGTGGGGCCGCCTGGTGATCTAGCACACCTTCTACTAGCTCGGCAGGCTAGTTCCAGGGACGTATTAGGCAACCCTCTGCCCCCTCCGTGCGGCCGTAGCCTGGCCAGAGGTACGCAATTCCCCGTGGGTGTCGGGAACACACTTTCCCCTCGCGTCCAACTCAATCCGTACAACTCCCTATCAGGGAGGGGCTCGAATGTTCGGTCCGAGGTTCCTCTAGTAACGTCAGAGGTACCACGAGTGCTCAGGGTCCGCAGCGCCTGCACCTCGGCATCTGAATGGGACGGATCCCCTCTCCTACGGGACCTTTCTTCCTGTAGGTAGGTATGGGTAGATAATTATCATTTGTATTTCAAATATAATCATTATCAATAAGCTCTCACAGCATACGTAACTTAATTACTGCCATATCAAGACCTGCATTGCTTAAAAACAAAGCAATCCCCCCCTGGACCAAAAGTTTTTGCGTACGTAGAGGCCTGCTCCTAGTAGAGTTCATTCTTTTTTCATTCATTTTGGTTTGTTTTATTTTTCATTATTCCCTTCATTTGTCAGGACCAACATTGCCTGCACTATTTTGTGCAATAAATATGGACTAAATCATAGGTATCTGCTTTTTCCTTTCAAATATATATATATATATATATATATATATATATATATATATATATATATTACTTTTCGCATGTTTGCTTCTCTACTGCCGACCTACAGTAAGCAGTGACAAAATTCTATATCACCAAAATATTTTCCAGTGGAAATAAAAGCATTGTAGTCCCTTGAATAAAAAATAAGGTAGCAATCCCTGCGTCCGGGTTTCTGTGAAACAGCAAAACTGTTTCATAAAATATGAAAATATGAAAACTTAACAAACTATGTGTAGAGGTTTCCATTATGTTAATTTTCGCAATTATGTCTGTGAAGTTTTTCATTTAGGATACAATAGCAATAAGATATTTGTAAGAGGGATACAATGCTATTAATATTATATTTTATTTTTCAGAACATCCTGTAAAATCTGCTTCTTTTTATGTGACTATTGATTACTGGTTAATCTCCTTAAGTATTCAGTTTATGGCTTAATTTTTATACTGCTAATCATTTCTGAAATATCAGTTCCTATTGCTTTGAATTTAAAAATTAAAATGGTAAGTTGTTATTCGTTGCTGTCTTCCGGTCATAACAGAAGTATAGAATTAATAAAGGAATGGCAGACGTTAAAAATATGACAACTGCTGTACTCTATTTTCTTGAACTTAAAACAAAATCTGTTAATATTGTGACTTTGTGGGTTCGTGAAATGAAAAGTCCAATTGCACCACTCAAAAATGTTCTTTATTTCCACCGACTTACAGTTAAACACTTGCCAATCACACAGAATTACGTAATGCACACAATTACGATTCACCAGTTCGTCCGTTGCAATTTCACTTTGCTCTCGCAATTACGTACAATCCTGCGATGCACGTACACTAGCACTGCACTCTTACGCTGCTCGCCAACAACTGACTGACTGATCAATTCACTCACTGCAGCCCTTTTTATAGCAATATCACTGTTTTCTAGAAGTCTCTGGTTTCAATGAATTACCGCGAAAGTTCCAGAGGACAGGGGAAGGGGAAAGAGGCGGCCAGCGACAAGTGACACTTCCCTTCAACCCCTCAGTTAGTGACTGAGATTAATGGGAGGGTGTGGCTCGGCTGCCTCTGGTCCCTTCTCAGCTTTCGTTGGTCGGGCTTTCCGCTAATTGGGTGACAATATGAAATATGTTTATAAATGTTTCTGATACAAGAAAGATATCATTGGTCAATTCACAACTAGCAGTAGCTCGTCCGCACTGCACACATTGACTACTGACATTGAGCTCAGATGCAAGGTAGCGAATTGCTGGTCGCGGCGAAAATATTCTGAAAATCGAAACCTAAAGAATTTCGGAAATCGAAAAAATGTTTGCAAAATATGCGGCGTGCACAACAAGGGACTAGCTTCGAATTCGTGGCGTAGATTTCCTTGAATGTTGGTTGCTACTCTCGCCAGCGAACTGCAAATATGTTGGATTACTCTCCACGGTAGGCATCCACCGCCAACGGGAAACTGTTCCCTCAGCAGGGAAGTTGTGCCGTCCGCATCTTTGCTGGGGCAACCTCTGGTCGCAGTAGACTCCAACATTGATCCGTCTCATATTTACATAATAATCCAAAAATTATCATGTGAGGGAAAAGGTTGCGGAATAAAGGTATATAAAATAGAATTGAAAAGTATAACAATGTGCGCGGTACACACAAATAACGGAGCATTAAAACAATAGCTGAGTAGAAAGAGTCATCATAGGAGCCGAAATGGGATTTTATTGCATGAGATGAACGGAATGTTGCTAGACGAAGGAACAAATGAGTCGAATATTTTGATTGATGAAACTGGAGGGAAAGGAGCAACAGTTCGAGAAATATGCTATATACGAGGCGTGTTCGTAAAATAAGGTCTCTAATTTTTTAAATGTATAAAACATGCTTATTGTCAACTAATGTTAGATTGATGGAAAGGAGACACTTAAAACTATTTTTCAACGTAATAACCATTGCGATCGATGCACTTTTGCATGCACTGTGACAGTTTTTATATATCCTTGTCATAGCAGTCCTCCGCCAAGTTGCGCAGGTAGCACCCAACCTCGTTTTTTAATTCATCGTCGGTCTGGAAAAGTGTTCCACCCAGATGTGACTTCAACTCAGGAAACAGATGATAATCACTAGGTAAGTGTGGATTGCAGGGGGATGGGTGAGGATGTCCCATCCGAACTGGGCTAGAAGATCCACTTTGCACGCAACTTGCGATAATGCAAATGTTTGGTCAAAATCTTGTCAATCGAACTCTTACTGACTTCAGGGATAAGTTCGCACAGCTCGCCAACTGTCACACGCCGATCTTTAAGCATTTCTTGCTCCACTTTTGCAATTGTTTTGGCTGAAACCGAAGACCGACCAGAACGCTGTTCGTCATGGACGTCTCTACGTCCGTCCTTGAACTCTCTAACCCACTTTCGCACGTTTTTGTCGTCCATGCACTGTGGCCCATACACTTCGGATAACTTACGATGAATTTCAGTGGCGGTAGTGGCCTTGGCACTCAAAAAATGGATCACTGCACGCAACTGGCACGTGGCGTTGGAAGTGATAGGAAGCTCCATCGCAAACGGCTGACCAGCCAAGACTAATAGTTGAAACGTCTGCGTTGTGGCTGTGGGGATTTGAAGGGGGGAAACTAAGCTACACGCCAGTGTTGCTGGATCTTGCGTAATAGCGTTCCTCACGGCTCCAGCACCTTGGATACCTTATTTTACAGACACGCCTCTTAGAATCATACAGCTGCTTCACAAATGTCTTGAAGATACCCATATAACTTCAGTGTCTACAGTCGGATCAAAGAAAATGGGACCAACGATTTATAGATGCTGGTGGAGGACACTTCCAACATTTTCTCGGAGATGTAAATAATGTAATGTAATCTTCCAATTGTGTATTGTATTCTCCCAAAGTTGTACATGTGGTCTATTATGGCGTATTGAAATTTAGGTTAATATGGATCGCACTACGTAATAAAGTAACAATCCATATTATTCCAAAATATTTTTACCAGGGCACTAAACTTTATCAACCTCAAACATATTTAAGATATCTTACATAGCCTCTGTGAAAACACATCATTTACGAGAATATACTTATTCACATAAAACGTGTTAAGAAAACAAATCAGCTGATAATTTAAGAGCAAGAAATCACCTATTTTTGGGCATATGGAGGTCCAATATCAAGCTATCTCCCTTCAAAAAGGTGCACAGGAGTTATTCCCTTACTGTGAGATCACAAGAGACTTCACAGCAGAAAGCAGAATAAAATTATTAAATATATGTTTAATATATAGCAGTTAAATACTGTGATATAGAAGAAAAATTCCAACTAATAACACAGAATAAATTCTTCTTCTTCTACCTCACGGCTTTAGATTGTTTAACCCGTTCCGGCTCCAAATTGGTCTACCCATCTTTTCTTCGGTCTTCCCTGGTTTCTTCTTCCTATAGGTTTATATTTTACGGCTATTTTTGGTAATCTGTTATTATTCATCCTCTGAACATGTTCTTTCCATTGATTTCTATTTCTTTCAATAGCATGGTTTATTGCTTCTACTTCTAATTCTGTCCTAATATCCTCACAACGTTTTTTTATCAATTTTGGTACTCTTAAGAATTTCATTTCTGATGACTGTATTCTCGTACTATTTCTTTTTGTTAGTGTCCATGTTTCTGATCTATAGATCAGAGTTGGTATTGCCATTTTTTGTATAGTTTTATTATAGAGTCCTTTCTTGCTTTATATTTTAATGTTCTTTTTCTTGCGCCTGTTATATAGTTAAATTTATTTATTTTCTCTATTATATCAGCTTCCCCTTGGTACGAGACATAACATCCTAAATACTTAAAGTGTGATTTCAGCTCAATTATTATGTTATCTAACACTAGTTTTTGTCTTGCTGGATTAATTCCTTTAAATGCCATGGTTTTGGATTTATTCGCTGATATTTTCATTCCATATTCTGTAGCAATTTGATCTAGATTGTGGAATAAATAAAAATTTAATTTTGACAATCTCCAACATTTAGTTCATACCCTAAAGCAATTGAAGTAAATTTGGACATCTCTACGTTTTACAACTAAAAGTGAAACCTGGCCTAACAGCCCCAAGTGGGCTTGAGCCTGATGACACTGGGCAACAATGAAAATGTTGTGGGATTGAAAGTGCTGAATTTACATGTATTCACATCTGATGAATTAAAAAATTACCATAAAAATTATAGATTAGCTCTTGTTTTGAAGATAAAGCGACATTTAATTTTTTAGAGTGAAGATTTTAAATTTGGGGGAATTTTTTGGGGGAGTTGGCACACCTGTCAAATAAAAAAAACACGATCAGAGAGAAATTTTGGAAACTATGCAAAAGTTAAGGAAGGCATTTTTGTCGGACCACAAATAAGAGAACTTGTAAAGTATCCTGCAATTGACCGAATTTTGGAGGGGAAAGAAACGAAAGCTTGGGAAGCCTTCAAGAATATTGTTCATCGATTTTTAGGCAACAAAATAGATGACAACTACAAGCATTTGGTGACAGTGCACCTGTAAATATACCGTAACCTTGGTTGCAACATGTCCCTTAAGATCCATTTGTTCCACTCCTACCTAGACTTTTTCCCTACTAGTTGTGGACATTTCTGTTATGGAACAAAGATATCAGGGTCGTTGGAATGAAGTAATGCTTGCGGATTACTGTTGGTCTTTGTATAGGGATTCCATGGAACTCCATCACAAGAGGCAAGCTAAAGGACGACGAAGTCAATAAGCCACCACATGATTCTCTTCAGACACGACTATTTGCAAAGTGTTTTTCCAGCAATTTAGAACTCTTAGCATGTAAGTACCAGTTAAAAGAATCAAATGCACTTTCATTGTTGGTAGCATGTATGTAATTAAAATGCATCCATTTCTCTCAATCCGTTAATATGTAATACGTCCACCTTGTGTAGATCATAGAAACTAGAGCTAATAGAAGTTTTTCGTTGTCAGATTTGTTTTCTCCACCCAAAGTTAGTACGAATAGCCTCATAAAGTGCTCGAAACGTTCAAAAATTATTTTTTGTTGCCCAGTGTAATCAGACTGCTAGCCTCAAGCTCACATACGCAAGAGAGTATCGCCCAACCGATGATCCTGGAGGAGATGTGGTCAGCATCTCGCAGGCGAGCAAGAAAGATGGCTTTCTAGACCAGGGTTCGCTACCTAACGTAGATCCTCTATTTCCTCACGATGCTGAGTGAGCACTGCTCCCATACCCGGGACACAAATTCCGCACCCGCTCCACCAGGGGTGAGACAGATCCCGAGGGAATTTCGTGGCAGGGAACCAAAGCACAACGTTCTAGCCCAATACGCCACTGTGCAGAGCTAAAAACAAACTTATCCAGATAGTCCTGACTGAGATTTGCAGTCGGGATTTCTTGCACGTGAGGCTGACATGCTACCAACTACTCTGAAGAGGCGGGGGATCTTATAGCTCAGCTATCTCTGTCTAAATCACTCTTTCACTTAGATATGGCTTAGCCCATCTTAAAATTTTAAAAACTAAACTTACTTCTAAAACCTTGTAGATTTTTAATTGACGTAATGTTTTGTAAAATGGGGAAACGATATCCCAGAAAATCGTAGTTTCACATTAACGACATATAACTGCCTATCCATCGTATTGAGTCTCACTCATTTTCCAAGTGTTTTGAAAGTAAAGAATGGGGTACCCGGTAAAAAAGTAAGTATCTTTGGTTTGAGTGTATAGACGACTATTGGCTTATTGCCACACATATATTATCATTCTGCCAACTAAAAAACAACAAAAAAGAGGCTTGATCACTTGAACAGAGGGCGCGAGACTGCTGACTTCGACACGACAATATTTCAAAGTTATCCTGAAAGAAGGATAGGAAGATACATTCAGTGGCGTGCAGGTTTTTAATTTACACAACAGTTGTGCGTGGCCCTTCCAATTTACTTATCATTCATCATCCTGATGATGGGAGCGATGCACACTCCTGAAACGTCGATGGCTCTACATCACTATACCTGGCTCGAAGCCCGAGAACGTTTATAACATATACGTCACCATGAAAGCTTCAGATCTCACTTCATTTTATGCATTCATCGTTATCTTTAGTTGGCATTTTGAGATGTTTTTAACATATCAGCTGAAAATAATTCGTTGTCTGTAACATAGCACAATAAAAACAAAAGTTAGAAGCAAATAAGAGGTGTGAGAACCAACAATGTTAATTTTACTTCCTGTACCATATACCTGGTGGAAAGAGCTGGTACTGCATCTCACCCTAACCAGGAAACAAACATTCCATTGCAAAAGCAAGTTTTGAAATCTCCGTTCACCGCCCATTTTGAGATCCTCTTTCCCTGTATATAAACTGTATCATCTCAAAACCAAATTTGCAGTAAATAATTAATTTTTATAGATTATTAGATTCAGCATCCTTCAAAATGTGTAAAAAATTTATTTAGGACAATCCATTACTTCTAAGCTGCCGCTTACACGGAGCTTTATTACAATGCCTTACAATGAAGATTTGTATGACAAACGCAGTTACCTAAATGTTTGTTAGGGGACTGAAGTTCCATTCATCCTGCGGTAATTGTGCATGTTTCTTTACAAACTGTGTACCACAATAGATATACAAAAATGTACCACAAAAATATGTAGATCTATTTTAGAGAAAATATTTTTTTCATTGCATCAGTAATATTTGATTTTTATAGGACTAAATGCTTTTGAAGTGCTCAGAGATCACCGGCTTCGTCATGGCTCGGAGAGAGAACTGAATTTATAGACCAGCATATGGAGCTACAAGTTTAAAAGCAACAGGTTATTGATTTGGTTTCTCTATCTCCTTTGTATCTTCTACGTCTTAGAGCAATAGCGAAATGATGACTTGCTAAACAATAAATAAAATTACATATAGGAGAACTGTTTCTTCAAAGCCTCGCGTTGATTAATATGAAAAGTACAGAGAATTAAGCGTTCAAAATAAGCTATAGAATTTATATAAAAATAAACAATAGAAGGTGGACAAAAATATGTATATATCATACATCGTCAGGTATTTTTGTTACTTCCCAATCAGTGGAAGTGGGAGAACGTCAGCGTTAACACTTTGCAGTATAGCAAATAATCCAAAATAATTGTTAGACATAAAATACATTTTGACTATAAATCTGAAATTATGTTCGTCTAATGTTGTGCCAGTGAGCCATTTGTAGCCATCAGAAATCTACATATTTAAATTCATTTTTGGGGATATTTTGTAAATGTTTTATTTTCAAAGCTTATAGTTCTAGCAAATTTCTGTTAATCTCGACAAATATTAGCTATTAATGTTTTCAAGGAATATAAAAATTTGCAGACGTAAAAGACGTAGCGACAGATACGTTTTCTGACAGTCTAAGATACTAACATTTACGTCCTTGTTTCTGTTTATCCTTATTATTGTCATTGTTTGTATATTTCAATTAAAAATAAACAAACGACTGTTTAACAAACGCAAGTATACTTTTCAAAAAGTAAAGTACCACACTATATTTCGGAATTGCCAAATTCATTTTAAATATATTACAAATACACAGTTGTTAAATACATAACTACACTTATTTTATACCTGTTCACATATAAAATGTATAGGTATTACTTGCTGTACAAATTTTAAATATACCTTCTTTTGCAAACACAAAAATATGTTATACCTACCTAAGAATACTGAGGCCGAGGATCATCTACGAAAAGGATTGGACGGCTTTTCATATAATGTGTTGTTACATAGAAATTACTTTACATATCAGTGAATACTAAAATATTATTCCGTGAAAATGTATGTGAAATATCAGAATACATTTGGGCGTATCCAATAGCAAGTCCTATTCTGATTAATTACTCAATCACTTTTCTGTAATGTAATGTTGAAACCAACGGTTCTTTGTCCTTTTTCATTTACGAATATCAAATGTGAAATTATCATTTTTATCTTGCAGCATAGCACAAATCTTTTGCTGGTAATGTCTTTCCCAGCTTGCAGAGCTTTCTCTTCTGTCAAATCCATTTCCGTATTTCACTGCGGGACACCAAGGTCATGACAGTCGAGTCTTATAGTACCTGTAATTCATTATCATCTTCAATTTTGATTAAAACTTACTTGCGTTAAAAGCTCTAAAATTTAGAGCAATTATCTAAACACACCTATTTCAGTTAAACATTACTTTGATACATGGTATACAAAATGTATGTAAATGTGAGGTTAATTACTAAAGTTACGAGGATGGGTCAAAAAGTAATGCCTCGTTTTTTCCCCTTTCTCTTAATTCCAAGAAAACTGAATCCAGTTTACATAGCTTGAAAAATACAACACTGCCGATTAATCTCTGACTATTCAATATAATCTCCTTCCTTTTCCACAGTTTTGGTCCACTTTTTAACTAGGGCATGTATTCCAGTGTGATAAAACATACGGTCTTGCTTCTAAGCCATTGACGCACGGACGTTTTCACAGCCTCCTCATCTTCAAAATGAATCCCACGATGAGCTTCCTTTAATGGCCCGAACAGATGAAGGTCTGATGGTGCCTCATCAGGGCTGTATGGGGGTTGAGGTAGGACTTGTCATCCCAATTTCTCAATTGCTGCAGTGGTGTAACGGCTGGTGTGTAGTCTTGTATTGTTATGCAAAAGAAGAACATCCGTCATAGATTTTGTTGGTCGAACTCGACGAAGGCGTGCTTTCAGCTTTTTGAGGGTTCTGACGTATTGGGCAGAATTTATTGTACATCGCTGCCACAAAAAATCAATCATAAACACACTCTCTGCATCCCAAAACACTGTCACCATAACTTCCCGTACCGACCGCTGAGTTTTCCATTTTTTTTCCTTAGGTGACGTGCGATGCCATTCCATTGATTGGCTCTTTGATTCAGGTTCAAAAAATGAACCCACGTTTCGTCTCCAGTAACAATTTTTTCCAGAAACTCCTCTCCCTCCAAATTGAAGCGCTGCAAGTGTTGGGAGCCTATTGTTTTCCTTGTTCCTTTCTTTTGGGCGGTTAATATTCTTGGTACCCAACGTGAACAAACTTTTGAGTAACCCAGTTGTGAAATAATCGCCATCACACTGCTTTTACTGAGGGAGGTAATATGACACAATTTATGTTGTTACCCGGCGATCACCACGTATGACGTCATCGACTCGCTGAATGTTGCATGGAGTCACTGCAGTCACCGGCCTGCCGCTTCACTTTTCATCTGCCAATGGTGTTTGCCCTTCAACTTCGTTACAGCGACGAACCCATCGTCTAACAGTGCTGACATCCACCGTTGCATCACCATACACATTTTTTAGCCTTTCGTGAATCCGAATTGGCGTTTCACTTTCCGCAGTCAAAAATTCAATCACAGAACGATGTGTAATACGAATGTCGATATCAGCCATTTTGCAAGAGGATGCAGTGCTGCCACCTGTTGACTTAGGGAGTACTACTGCAGGGTATTGGAGAAGAAGTTCAGAGGAATTGCGCCAAATTCAAAGTTTTTACATAAATTACTTATTTATGGAAAAAAAATAGGAGGCATTACTTTTTTACCCACCCTCGTACTTGGGTGTTAAATTACTTATTAAGTTTTGCGAATTCAGCTGTTCGCCTGCTTTTCCAGTAGCAGGCAACTTCTCCATCACCGCTGTAGTCCGGGCTCCTCTATATCTACAGGAGCAGCACTAGTGAAATTTCGCTGTCAGCAGCGACGTACCTATTGCTACCACAAAGCATGTGAAGCAAGTTCGGATAGGTGCTCTCTGTATTAGTTTTCGTTAATTTAACGATAAGTACGATTGCCTTAAGTAACCGAGCCTAATAATCAGAATCTTTAAAAGGGACTGAATGGCACCTATCCTCCCGTTTACTCTAAATTTATTTAGAACAGAAATCTGATACTTCCATACGGTGTAAAGGAAGGTATTTTCTATAAATTGGTACAATGTGTTATGACACATTGTTTGTTATATACTTTTGTAATGCCTTATACTTATTACCTTCATACACTTCTTGGGAATCTACAGATGAAGCTTTGATTACCATTTAGTGTACACCAGCGCCTTAAAAATCGCACTTTTTCGTTTCCCGTTGTCACAAATCACATGCATTATAAATTATTATAGTATCACTGTAATAGTTTCGCTCCCACAAAAATACAATGCTGACATTTTAAAATTCATAGATAAATTCATCCCAATGCCAGCCTTCAGAACATTTTTATTATTTGACTGTACGTTGCTGATGCAGGCTCTTTAACATCGAATGCTCTCTCCAATGCTGTACAGAGGTAATAAGATATATTGGAATTGTTCTAAAAATAGGATAACAATTGTGTTCTCCCAAAATTTCGTAGCGTTATACGTTACGCAGCGCTTTAATTGGGTAATTCGACTGCACGCCACCAATAACCATGAGCCCTATGCTTGAAACACTTAACGCATTGCTGTGGTTCGTTTGTAACAGCAAGCATCCTGATTACGAACTCATCCTTCACTAAATCTAAATGTTCCATGACGGCCGACTCTGAACGTCTTCCGTTCTGCAGGTCAGAACTTCCTTCCTCCCTAACCCACCCTTCCATCTATAAATTACCATGTAAAGGGTTAGGCATATGATGAAATATTCCCGATTTTCTTGTTTTTATCAGTGAACGCAACGTGGTAGCCATTTAATACGCTAATTACCTAAGTTAATTGATAGAAATTAATCATTTCTTCACACTGGCCGCATAAAGGCTACGGTATATGATAAAGTTAACATAAAAAATTCAATGCCATGGCCGGGATTGAAACCGTGGACCTGGTGGTTTCCGTCCAGTTGCTCTTACCCATTGAGTTACTATGGCCACCGTGCCGTCCTGACATTAAATTCTCAGATGTGCTTATTTATATAGGAGTGCTGCTCAATAAAGAATGGTCACTACTTTTGACAACGTACCGTTACTCATCCTCATAATTCTGATGGTCCTTCTCAAAATAGCCTCTCCTGAATGCGATGCACTTGTTCCAGCATTTCTGCCAGTCTTCAAACCCATGCTGGAAAATATACTTTGAGAGGTCATTCAAAATCGCCTCCCCAGCCTTAACCACTGCTTCTGATGATGGATAATGCCTCCCACGAAGGCGTTTCTTCAAGTAAGGGAATAGAAAAAGGTCACATGGGGCAAAATCCGGACTATGGGGAGGTTGAGGGATGCATTGCACGCTGATATTTGCAACATATTCAGCAACACATTGGTAATATACGGCCGCACACTATCTTGGTGCAGCATCCAGCCTGCTTCACGGAAATGTAGTCCTTTGTGCCTGATATGGACTTGCAAAGTTTACAGGACATTCCTCTAGTATTGTCCAGTTACTAACGTGTGTGCAGGTACGACATGCTGATGAACCATTCCATGAACATCAAAGAATGAGATGACCATAATTTTCCCAGCAGAAGCAACCACTTTTGCCTTTTTGGGGGTTGGTGATGAAGCAGATTTCCACACTGAGCTTTGCTGTTTGCTCTCAGGATCAAAATGATGTAGCCAAGTTTCATCAGTAGTGATTACGTTTGAAAGAAACTTCGCGTCATCCTCTAACATCAACTTTAACTGCATGTTACCTCCATTGCAGCGGTAGGCGATACTGAATATGTCTGAACTTGCCTGGTTCTCACTGGTGGGAACAAGGAGTACCAACAATGAAACTACTACGGCGTGTTTGTTTCACATTAAGCTAACAGAATATAATAAGATTGAATTTTAGTTAGAAAAATTATGACCGTAAAAGATTATGATAATTTTTTATTGAACAGCCCTGGAAATTGTGGGTTCGTAGAATTAAAAGTCCAGTTGCAGAAATTCCAATATGCTCTTTATAAACACACTTTGTTCAACCCTTACAGTAGCAGAATTCCGTAACATACACAAATACAATGCTTAAGGTCGTTGACCACAAACCAAATAGTTCACTTTCAAAACACAGCTGAAGGCACACAATTTACTTCCGATTACACCCTGTCTGCGACTCCGACACTAACTAGCGATAGGGGCTCCTTTTTATACCACACTCGTGATTCTAGACGTCTTTGGGATGTTCTCTAGTAATTACGATGTCATTAGAATTTTCCAGTTATCTAACTTTATTTGTATCAGCAAGCTCTTTATCGCCGCGCAGCACTATCTCTCCCTAACCTGTCCGCGGTGCAGCCTTTGTGCGCCCGGCCCCAACAATGCTCGCGACACTATATTGTTTCAAAACAACACCGAACGATTATGGCCGTTGCGTAGTTCATGACTGCTCCCAATATCGGTGTCCCAGCTTCGAAGTTCTCTTAGGTACACGTTTATGCAGCATTAAATATTACATGATTTTGTAATTAGGCAGTACAGAAACCACTGGTGTGCGAACCTCAAAAGTTGTTATTGGGACGCACTGGCCACGAAAACAAAGACATTACTCCTTGCTCTTTATCAGTGGTCCTAGCGTTGCTTTCAGGTAATGGGGCAAAGGGCAGTTACTTGTGGAAAAATTCGACTATTAACTCGGACAGTTGCAAGGCTGCTGTGTAAAACTATACATTCCGTACTAACAGGGAGAATTTTGCGCGTACTTAGGTAGCAAATCCAAGCAATATGGACCGCTATACGAACGCCAAAACGACGGATATGGCTTTGATGTATGGAAGAGCTGAAGGTCGCTCAACGAACGCATTATTAATTTACTTTCATTAAAAATTTTAATTTTAAAAATATATCAATGATAATATTAATGCTTTTAACTACAGAGCATTTTGTTATGATTTTAATTGTACAATACTTTCAACCAGTAATATATCAACAGCTTCCTTTTCTGTTACAAATGCTTTATTTAGTACTATCAAACACGTGAAATAAAATGCTTGTCTCATTGTACAAGTCGTTTAGTTTTGAATTTATCTACAATTATTTTATGTTTTCTGTTCTGTTTATCATTTTATGCTTCCATCCCCAACCTCACTAACATTAACTTCCCTCTAAAAGGTATGACTTGCATATGTCACCAGCTTATTTGCCATCATGACTGCTATAGCGCAATTCTGGAACATGTTACACAAACATAAGCAATAATTAAGAAATAGTTTTTCCTTCATTGCAGTTTCATAAGCACAAGAAATTCTTAATAGTAACAAGCTACTGCAGAGTGTGCCGGTATGTTTACCAAAAGATAAAGCACGCGGCGAGGCATGTGACTTATAGCTGCGAACTCCGACAGCGTGAGGCACGCGTCGTTGTTCCTTTCACTGCCTAATACACACTCATTCTAGAGTATTGTTTATGCGGCTCTATTGGCGGTGAAAACTATCTATATGTTTGTTCGGTGTCGTTTTGAAGCACCCTGAACTAATCAACAAACAAGGGTTTTCAGTTTGGTAGGTAATGATTATCCGAGCTTGTAGGTCGTGGTCTAGTGGAAAAGCTCCTTCCAGACGTTTCGTTCGAAGCTGTGTCGAACATCCTCAGTGGCGTGGCCGTAACACTCTCGTTGTACTGAGTGTTGAGTGCAGATGATCTATTCCCATTAGTCCTGGACCCGTAGCACCATGAACCCGGGCCTCTTTCACCAGGGAGTTACCGAGCTGTCCCAAAGAGCGTCCTCCGTGGGGCTTTCGATAGGGCAAGACCTGGGTTACTAACAAGCCCGTCCAAAGACACAAGACGGAATTGAAGCGGATGCGGCACTTACGCGCGTCAACATCAAAATCGGAAGGCTACTGGTATGACCTCGGCGGGAGGGGCACCTGGCGATCTAGCACGCCTTCTACTAGCTATGCACGCTAGTACACGGGAATACTAATGGCTTCCCTCAACCCCGTCCGGAGACGTACCCGATCCCTCACGGGTATCGGGTACCACTGACCCCTCGAGACCAACCCAATCCGAACAACTTCCAAAGGGATGGGCTCGAATGTTCGGCCCGAGGTTCCTCTAGTAACGTCAGAGGTACAACGAGTGCTAAGGGTCCGCAGCGCCCGTCCCACGGCAGCTAAAGGGGACAGATCCCCTCCCTTACGGGAGCTCCCATGCTCTCCTCCCCTACTCCCCTCCCCTACTCCCCTCTCCTACTTCCGTTGCACTAAAAAATTAAATAAAATGAAATAAAATAAAAATCTGCATACTATACCACAGCACGTAATTTCTTAATCCGGGGTAACTATTCAGACTTTTATTCATTTATTAAAATATCAGAAACCTACACAATTTACAGATTATAAGTAAAATAAAAAATAATAAAAATAAAAAAATTACAAACATTTTAAAATATTCTCTAATCAAACAAAAATAAACACCACATTTCTAACAAACATACATAAAAATAATTAAAAATTCCAAAAATATAAATAGAAATTTAACTTTTCCTAATCCATCCCATTCAAAATTTTATAAACTTTATTTATTTTTCTACAAAAATTTAAGCTTAGTTAAAATATTTTAAACAAGAAATAAATATTACTGATTTCCAATTACACTTAACTGATAATCTAGTTATTAACTTAACTATATTTTAAAATTCCCCATAATAAAATATTGCCGCAGGTAGCCGATGGCCACCATTGGTACTGGTATCCAGCACTACTATGCAACCAAACAAAAATATCCTAACCACACAAATATATCAATTACAGATTGATTAATTACCAAAAATAAATTTTAAAAATAAGCAATTATTAATTTACCTACTTTCAAAAACGAATAACATATACTTACAATTCATTATAGTTTAAAATAACAAAAATATTATTAACAAAATTTTATAAGATTTCAAAGTTATTATTGGCAATCACGAATATAATCATTTATAACTTAATATATATATATACAATATTACTCTAACTTCTTAAAATATTATTTATAAAATTAATATCACAATTAAAACCAAGAAAAATTTTAATACACAAAATTAATTTCCAGTTCCAATTAAAACATAAATTTTAATACAAAATATTTTTAAAAATAAAAATTTAAAAGTACAATTTATTATTAATCAAATATTAAACTTATTTAAAATTTAAAATTTTATTATTTAGTAGTACAGATATTGCAACTTTATCACTTTTTATATACAAACAATTTTAATGTTAAAGTCCGATAATTATATTTAAAATATTTACACTTATCAAATTTTCAAACAGAAATATAAAACATTATAACTTCAAATTTCAAGAAATTTATTTATTTTTCAAAAAGAAATAGTCATAAAATTATTTCACAAATAATTAAATTAAAAAAATTATATGAATATCATGCAGATTCTCATTAAAAAAATTAAACTCTAATATACAAACAAATAAATACAGAAAATACAAATTTTTAAAATTTTCCCTAAATTTTACCACTTCAACCATTATCAATCTCAATTTAATAAAGGATATTTTAATAAAATTTTCCCTACATTTCAACACTTTATTCACTATCACTAACAAATTTATTAATAAGGAATATTTTAATATGCTTTTCTGTACATTATAACACTTTATTCACCTTCACTAATAATTTTATTATATATAAAATAAATAAATGAACAATAAACACACACATTGCATTTCAAACCTACACTTTATGACTCATTTTCAATATCACTTCCAATTTCAAACATGTTACATTGACAAAATGGACCATAACACTGTCGATCCACCACATTGAAGCCTCCATGTCGGCATCGCCATTTATTCTTCGCCGTTGGTGTTGATATACTCACTCGCTGCCATCTCCTCCGTGGTCACATGCCGTGGGACATCAACTATTCCTCTATTTGCCGTAACTACTCTCGCTGTACTCTAGAACGAAACGCCTGGAAGAAGATGTTCCATTAGACCACGGCCTACAAGCACGGATAATCATTTTATCTACCAAATAACTTCGGCCGTGAAAGTCTGCCCACTATCAGGATTTTCAGTATTTGAAATCTTCCGTCTGAAATTATAACGAATATTGAGTTCTGACTTAAGATGTATTAATCTATAATTATAGGAGCAGAGAAATTGTGAATACCTTTGTTTCTCATCATAGATTTGTGATTAAAATACTTTAAATTATTCAACATTGCCTTCAAACTTTTCGCTGCAATTTAACGATCACAAGAAATATCAAAGCAAAGCAGATAAATTATATTTAGGTAATATGGAATTAAACTATTTTTTGCAGAACCAAACTCAGCTTTTCATTTAAAAAAACTGGAACAGGAACACGATTTATTGAACAGCACAGCAAATTAATGTTTTTAAATACCTTTCAGCTTTTGTATTTCTTTGATCCCTAAAAATTATAAAAGTTTCAAATCTGTCCCTCCTACTACAAAGCATGCAGTAATGGAGCAGGAAAACCAAACGTCCATGTCAATTGCACTTTTAACTCTTGCCATCAAATGTCTCTTTCTGAAGAGCAAATATATTTTAGCTTCTAAAGGGACGTAATTGCGATTTTCTGTTAATTTTACGAGTAAATTATCTTGTTTCCTTTCCTAAGGGAAAATCCAATTTCAACTCTTTCTCGGGCAAATGTGTTGAGCTTTTGTTTCCAAAGATGAGTGTCATTGTTTTCAGTTGTCCTCAGGCTCTGCGCTTGATTCTAACGAAGTTATATTTATGGATAAAAAGTACAAAGGTTTGCGAATAAAACCAAGTTTGTCTTTCGCTTTAAGAAGTGGGTCTTGTTTAGTCGCTTAAGGCTGTTTGACAAACCTAGCTTCTCATTTCAGTTAAATAATTGCATGCAGTATCGCAGTGCATAAAACACATACTTTGAGAAAAAATTATTTGTTTAACTGAGTAGTAGTGGTATAAGATGCTATCCTTCCCTTTGCAATAATAGCTTCCATGTAACAAGCGAATAAGTAAAGGAGCCCCAAAATATATTGCTTACATTTCAATTGAGCGGAATGACATTCTACTCTTTAAAAGCAATACTTTCAAAATGTTCATTTAGTGAGCATACGGCTTCAGTATACAGTTAAAATTAAACCCATAATAACTTGAACCAGTAATGGAAATTAATTGTTATTTCACACTAGCCGCGTGTAGGACGCACTATGAAGGGGTAGAGCCAGACTGAAAAATTCAGTGCAATAGCCGCGATTTGAAAGACGGATCTTCTGGTTTCCGTCCAGCCGCTCCAACCATTTGAGCTACTATGGCCAATGTACCAACACGACATTAAGTTCTCCAACTGACTCGTGTTTCTCCCCGTAAACCACTTAGGAGTTAAACACATGAGACAACTACCTTAATGGCGACTTACTATGCGGTAAGTACTTTAAGGCCCGGGCTTTATAGTTCGGACCACCATTAGGTACAATTAATGCAAATTAATTGTTCTTTTACACTAGCCGTGTGTAGGACGCACTATTGGCGCCGGGGCCTTAAAGTACTTGCAGCATGGTAAGCCGCCATTAAGGTTGTTGTCTTCTGGTGGGGCGGTTTTTCTCCGGCTCCTTCGATTTCCCCCACCAGCATTCCACCTTGCTCCACCTTCATCTGTCCTATCACCTCATCTCTCTCATACTTTCACTTTCCGGGATTGGGCTGATCACTCATCCCGGAGTCTCCCTGATCGGGAATCTTTTGATCCTCAACTCGTTGTCTACGGATCTTGACTTGCACGATTCAGGAGGCCTCGTGTTTCACTTAAGAAAATACAGGAATTCATTCATTCACATCGAAAAAGCTGCCTATCATTCAACCTATTAAATATGTGTATATAAGAATCTGACTTAAAATTCGGTATATACGTTATACATGCCATAACAATGAAAGATTATAATGCTAGGGTAGCACTATTTTATATAAGGAAGTTAGGTTCTTATTATTCAATAACGAACTACAATAGAAACGAAGAAATTATATGTTTAGAAGAGTAAAATGTATGCATCTGGATACAATCCTAAATCAAGATATTTAGGGCTAAATGCCAAAATGGGCAAAATAAATAAACTGGAAATAAAGAGCAGAAGCAATAGAGGACGAAATAATCTCCAATGGAACAAATAATTATAAATATAAAGGAAGCAGATGCCTGGAAAGTAATTATAATGGTAAAAGAAGCAGACCCTTGGAATGCCGTAGAAAGTTACAGCAGCATATTTGTAGCTGATACAAGTAGCAGTGCGTATTCCAGAAAGTGCTGAAGACGTTAATATAGCACCTGTATAGGGAAATATTCAAACGCCATAAACCCATTTTCCATAAATAGCACCACAGGGCAGCAAATTACTCCTCAGCTCCAAACTTGCCCTTACTACTCTCGTACACTGGAGGGCACTTCTTGAATCCGAAGTTTCTTTAATGACGCTGAGGAGTTGGGGGGGATAGCAATGGAGAATATGCATGCAGCAGTCTCCGTGCGCTGCAAGCAGCTGCAGTTGCCAATTAAAGTCCATTAGCTTAATTATATTTGTACAAAACAGGTGTGTTTATAATGACAAGGCTTACAACTGCAGTTAGCTAGCTGGGCTCTATTCAAGAAGCTTTGTACACAATGTGGCTCAATTTTATCATCTGGTCCTAAAGTTGTGTCTCGCAGTAGGAGGCTCACATAACATTTGAAAATAAGAAAGGAAATTAGGCGCTGATATTTACTCAAAAGCTTCGATATTTGCTAAAATAATAAACAAAAGGTTGCAGAATATAGCTGAATTTCTTCTCTCGGAAGAACAAAGTGGATTTAGAAGAGGCAGATCCTGTGCAGATAACATTTTTATTGTTAAACAACTAATTTAAAAACATAGGGAGTTTAATAAAGAAACACCTATGGCGTTTATTAACTTTTAAAAAGCCTTCGATAGGGTAAACCGATGAAAAATGTGGCAAATATTGAAAGAACGAGAATACCCACAATAATTAGTGAAAATAATACAATGCTTCTACTTCCAAACAAAAATAAATGTGAGGAACAATGGTAAAATTTCTAAAAAAAAAATTCTTACTAATCAGGGTGTCAGACAAGGGTGTACTATATTACCTACACTTTTTAGTACTTATATTGACGACCTAGTGTGCAAATGGAAGCAGCTAGTGAATGTAGCCTTTAAAATGTCTAATAAAAACTTTTAAATATTTTATTGTTTGCTGACGACTTAGTTATTATACAAAATAGCGAGTATGCCCTGCAAAAATCTATTTTTAAACTTAGTGAACTTTGTAAGCAATATAATATGAAAATTGCTTTTATAAAATCAAAGGTAATGGCATTCATTGGGAAAGAGCCAATTAGAACAAAAATAGTTAAAAATAATCGTTGCGTTGAACAGGTAAGCCATTTTAAGTACTTGGGAACTGATGTTACTTATGACAAGGAATATTATGTCTACAATAAAATATGCAAATTTCAAAGAGTGTGTGGAACAATAAATAGAACATTTAGAAACAAAATACGTAAAGAAACAAAATTAGAGTTCTACAAAGTTATGGCTGTACCAATACTGACATACGGAAGTGAGACTCGGACGTTAACTAAAAAACAACAGAGTAAAATACAGGCTTCAGAAATGAAATTCTAGAGAAGTGTGAAAGGATGCACGAAGAGGGACTTAATAAGAAATGAAAATATAAGAGAAGAGCTGGACATTTTTAGTATGAATGATAGGTTAAAAGATATCAAACAAAAATGGAAGGAACATGTTGAAAGAATGCCAGATAATAGACCTACAAGACAAATGTTACAGTAACATCCTAAAGGTAGGAGATCGGTGGGCAGACCCAGGAAACGATGGCTGCAGGACTACGAAGGTGGAACAGGCACTTGATTGCCTATGCCATGAAGTGAAGAAGAAGAAATGTGTAGAAATGTTTTGGAGTATCTCGAGAAAATCTTAAAGCTCACAAGTGTGAAAGGTATGATCGCTTCAGGAAATTAAATGACAAAGAGGCTTTTGGTATTTTTATAGTCCTAAAAAGCGGAATTTTCTGATTAATTTTGATGTATTTAATTGTTTTTTCACACTTGCCGTGTGTAGGTTAAATTTTGGAAACGTAGACTTAGACTGAAAAATTCAATACCATAGCCGGGATTTGAACCACCTATCATCTGGTCTCCATCCAGCCACTCTAACCATGGAGCTACTATGGCCAACGTGCGGATATGACACTAATTTGTCCAACTGACTCGTATTTTTTCCGGTAAACCAATTAGGAGTTCTCATAATCACATGAGACGACTACCTTAATGGCGACTTACAACATCTGAGTACTTTAAGGCCCTGGCATTTTGGCACGTTGGCCATAGTAGCTCCATGGTTAGAGCGCCTGGAGGGAGATTAAATGCGAGGATCTACTCCCATTAGTCCTAGACCCGTAGGATCAGAACCCGGGCCTCTCGGGATATTTACCGTAGGACGGTGCCTACCGCCCCCCCCCCCGCTGCACGAGGCAATGGGACGGAAGTGGATACGCCACTTGCGCGCCGGTCCTTAATGGACCAGCTACCAAACGAACCTTGGTAGGGCCGCTGGATATATAGCACACCAGCTACTAGCCCTGCAGGCCAGCACCCGGGACGTATGAGGCAACCCTCTACCCCTCCGGGCGGTCGGAGCCTGGACGGAGGTACCCAATTTCCCGTGGGTGGCGGGAACACACTGTCCCCTCGAGTCCAACCCAATCCGAACAGCTCCCAGAGGGAGGGGCTCGAATGTTCAGCCCGAGGCTCCTCTAGTAACGTCAAAGGTATCACGAGTGCTAAGGGTCCGCAGCGCCCGCACCTTGGCAGCTGAAAGGGACGAATCCCCTCCCCTACGGGAAGCCTGGACGGGGATCAGAAAATCCGTGGTTCAAATCCCGGCTATGGCATTGAATTTTTCAGTCTGACTCTACGTTTCCACACGGACAGTGTGAAAGAACAATTAATTTCCATTAATTGTACCTAATAGTGGTCCCAACTATAAAGCCCGGGCCTTAAAGTACTTACAGCATTATAAGTCGCCATTGAGGTAGTTGTCTCATGTGTTTATGAGAACTCCTAAGTGGTTTACTGGGAAAAACACGAGTCAGTGGAGCTATTTAATAATTATTTTTGTTCATATTTCCATAATGTCTTCCATCTGTCATTTTGGACTGCAATTCTGAAGCATTTCTCAAAATAAGAAAACGCATAACTATCGCACACTTTATTTCGTAGAGGTAAATCTTAATCTTTAAGGGAAGCTTTGCTCTTGAGATGGAACTACTGTTAGTGTGGCACCCTCTTTGTCTCACTCAATTTCTGACGGTCATGACAAACATTCTGCTTACTTATTTCAATTCAAAGTCAAATCCTCTCTGATTGTATTTGCACATTTTATTTGATTGCCCCATTTTCTGTTTAGAAAGATATGAACTTAAATTAATTCTTCAATCCTTAGGTCACACATTCTCAAAATCACTTAAATTTAGTTTTGATAAATTACAAAACTTATTAACTTTTCAAACCCTGTCAGTAATCTTGAACAAAACATTTCTTAAACTAAATGACAAACTTTATGTTTAGTTAGTCGTTTTGACGATACTATATTTTGTCATGTCTTGTAATTGTATTACATTCATTTAATAACTTTGTAAACTGTATCTATTGCTAATATACCTTTGGATAAAATAGGAATCACAGAATTGGATGGTGAATAAAGAACATACAATACGTTTAACATATTCACATAAGAAATAAAATGTAAATATTGGATACTCTGTAAATATTCTATAAAGTGGTTTAGTTTTGGAAATAAACATATAATTTGGCAAAAAAGGTTAAACAATTCCAGATGCACCAAAAATTATAGCACAGGAACTGTAATGTCCTTAAGGTTCACTATTTCATATATTTATTAGTAATATTAGCCTTCTGCCGTGCTGCGGCCAAGCGGTTATACTACCTGACTCTCACCAAGAGGCCCGAGTTCAATCCCAGGCGATTACATGTTGAATTTGTGGAAGACAACACGGCGCAAGGGCGGAATTTCTCCAGGACCTCCGATTTCCCTCGCGATCATACCAACAATTGCTCCATTATAGTATTTCATTTCATTGATTTCGCCTTCATCATGTCATATACTTCTTTCACTCTCATAGCAGGCATCTGGCTGATCACCCATCCTGGGTTCTCTATCAGATCTAGAGATTCTGTTCCTCATCCAGGGGCGGTTCCTCCATAAGGTTGCAGGTTTGCGCTACACCCACTGATTCTGAATATACAACAGCTGCATTTTGCACATTAAAGCTGTACTTGTTTGCATTGTTTTATATACAAACATGTTTCAATTATGCTTATCGTCTGTAGCTGCCCATGGCCGCAGAAGTCGAAATAAACAGTGATTAGCTGTAGGAGACGCAGGTTTGCGGTGAAGAGTTAACCCAAGATTTCGCCCAAATGTAGGCTCTCTGAGGGGTTGCGGGAAGGTGAAGAGATGGGAGGGGCTTCTTATACATTGCTTAAATGGAGTTTTATAAACCTAGCTCCTCCTACTCTTAGCAACGGCTATAGTCTGACCTTCATTCTTAGCTTCTGTGTGTTCTGCTTTTCGAACACAGGGAGAATTTAATTAAATGCATGGAGCTTATTCAGAAGAGGGCTCTGTTAAACAAAAACGCCAAACTTGTTCAGGCTTCTGGGTTTATGGCCACTTTGAAAGATTATAATTATGTATTCTGTCTTTCTTCTACGAGATCATGCCACATGTGGACATTTTGTACAATCAGCTGCAGAAACGAGACTGCAATGCAACGTTTGACGTCGCCCAACTAAACGCATTTAAAAGGGAAGTGCAAAAGGTAAGAACTAGCGTGGATATCGAGGAACACGAAGAAACTGCAATTAAGAGGAGAAGAATAGAAGATCATGATGTGAAAAGAAGAGAAGCTCTTGAAGTATGTGACATTCTTAGAGAAGCAAATGACTGATTTAGCTTCACGGGGCATCTGGTAGCCTCAACTTTGTTTCATCAAGAAAATTTCTAAGATATTTCCAGAGGATTCCCCTAGAGAAGCAATTAGGCTCTATCCTTTTATCATTGGAACAAAAATTCGTAAAGAACTGACTGTAATTTACAGTCGACAGGAATATCGTGGAATGTCCGGCACTTTGTGCTTGATGGACTTCAATAAGGAAAACAATTTATGTGCTTCATTCAGCGAATATGTCAAACTCCTCCGAGTACTGTTAACTATGCCAATGTCTACCGCTGTAGCAGAATGCTGTTTCTCAACTTTAAAAGGAATAACAACTTTCCTTAGGAACACAATGTCACAGGACCGATTGACAGCATTAGCAATGCTTTCAATTGAGAGGGAGTTTGTTATGAAGATCAGCGACTTCAACGCAAAAGTTATCGATAGATTCGCCAGGTCTAAGGAGAGTACAGCAGAGAATCTGTATAAAAAGGTGAGTCATTACTACTCTGTATTTTATTTCTCATTTGTGCACCACCAATAATTTAACCCACCAGCCGTCACTGTCCTCAGCTGAACGCATACGGACATCAGCAATAGAGAAACATGGACCCCCTCACTCTACGATAGTGATAAAATTAGGGAACCTAAAGAAACATTAGCCTTTTCACAGTAATCCATACTTATGGGTTTCGTTTTCCAGATATTTATTTTGTTTCAAAGGCTAATGTTACCGGAATGTTTTTCTCGATGCAATGAAGAAGAACAAGAAGAAGAAGAAGAAGAAGAAGAAGAAGAAGAAGAAGAAGAAGAAGAAGAAGAAGAAGAAGAAGAAGAAGAAGAAGAAGAAGAAGAAACATGGAAAATGAGGGCACCAAACCTTTGAAAGTCTAACTTTCAGCTTTTAATATATACAATATATATCTCTCCCTTACCGAACGGGATGGCTCAGGTAGATTCCCGTGACCAATCTACCTGACCTACCTGGGAAAAGGTAATTATTATTCCACCTGGAGTACAAAAATAAAAGGAGTACCTTAAGTACAACATTTAAGGTAAAGTATACAGTTTACATATTGAAAAATAAATACCTAAGTACATATTTTGTACCTCTTGAATCAAACATTAGGAAAATGTGATTTTAAAGATGCGCAGTTCCGAAATAAGGACACTATTGGAACCAGTCATACTTAACGTACTTCAATACCCACAAAAGCCAACTTGTATCTATTTTGTGATCATAATTTATTTTATATCAAGTTTTATGATATAAATTTAAATATGATTATATAAATTTAAGTTCCTTCACATCAATTCTTGCTACGTACTTTCAAAAATGTATGAGTTTGTCTTATAAATACTTGATACGCGCTTGATCGAAACAGTTTTAATACACTAATGCACAGAGATTTCCCGGCAAGAAGAAGCAGAATTAGTATCTGTAGGATGTGAATTAAACAAGTGCCATGCATAATGCAACTAAACTTTATCTTCCATTATAATTCTATCTGAGAGAAATTCTGCTTCCGCCGCCTTGATTCTTTTGCTCCTTATCCATGGCACCTTCCCTCCTTCTGTAACATTTTTTTTTTTTTTTTTTGACGTTGATTCCCTGTAATTATTTAGAACAGTAGAACTTTTATAATCTACATTCATGAATACGTTGTTAAACGAACAAGAACACTAGTAACTGTTGATTTTATGCTACAGTTTTATCCAATATATAGTTAATTATTTTCCAAATGTACCAGGAACTCCGTTACTTCCGAAACCGAAACAATGTTCATAGATAACCACTGAAACAGATAAGCCTGCGTACCAATATTCCCTGCTCAGAGCGAGGTTGTTCCAGTAGAACTTGTAACCCATTCTGAGCCTCACCTTGTTACATGGATGCACATAATAGGGCTCCCAATAGTCAATTACGATGCATGTTCTTTAAGTCAGTACCGTTTTGGAATTAAAAAAGACGTGCATAGATATCGCAATCATTTTATTTTTTCATAAGAGCCTGTACCTTAATCTACTTTTCTACATAATTTCCGTGAATATTGAGGCACTTGCATTAACGTGGCACCAGTTTTTGCATACCCTCCTCATAAAATTCTGCCACCAGACGTGTTAACCACTGTATCACAACTGTTTTGACTTCGTTATCGCCTTGAAGACGCTGACCGCCCAGATGTTTCTTCAAGTGCAGGAACAAATGGTAGTCGCTGGGCGCCAGATCAGGGCTGTATGGAGGATGATCTAGAGTTTCCCATTGAAAGGATTTGATGAGATCTTTGGTCCGATTAGCCACACGTGGACGGGCATTGTCATGCAGCAAAACGATACCCTTACACAACTTGCCACGTCTTTTGTTCTGGATTGCACGGCGCAGGTTGTTCAATGTCTCACAATAAGACGCTGCATTGATTGTCTAATTACGAGGCAGAAACTCCACTAGCAAAACTCATTTTCTGTCCCAAAAAACTGTACACATGATTTTCCAGGCAGAAATTGTTTGCTTAAACTTCACTTCTGTGGGTGATATGAATGTTGCCATTCCATGGATTGTTGTTTCGATTCTGGTGTGACGTAGGCCACCCATGTTTCGTCACCAGTAACAATTTGGTCTAAAAAAATATTCACCTTCGTGAGGTACCGCTCAAGGAAGGTCAATGCACTGCCTAAACGTTGGGTTTTGTGCAAATCCGTCAACATTTTCGGAACCCCACGTGAATACAATTTCCGGTACTTCAAGTTCTCGGTCACAATGCGATACAAAACACTATGATAATATTGAGGAAAATAGTCCAACAATGATGAAATTGTAAAGCGTCTGTTTTCTCTCACCTTTTCGTCCACTTTCTGCACCAAATCTTCAGTAACGACCGAAGGATGCCCACTTCGTTCTTCATCATGCACACTTGTGCGGCCATCTTTAAATGCTCTCACCCATTTCCTTACCATTCCATCACTCTTAATGATTTGTCCATAAACTTCACAGATCTCTCGATGGATATCGATCGGTTTCACGACTTTACCACTAATAAATCGTATAAGAGTCTGTACTTCACAATTGGCGGGACTCACGATTTTCGGAGGCATCTTAAACACTCAGTAACCAACTACCACAATGAAGAATAAGACTGTAATGGCGTCAGTGTATAGACAAGAGAAGTAGGTAACCAGCGCGCATGCACGGTACGCGACCGTAGCGCTGAGGCGGCGGAATCGCAAAACGGTACTGACTTGAAAAACATGCCTCGTACTTTATAGTTTTACGCTATAAACTCAAAAGCATGCTACGCACTTTCCAGTTTCGTGGCCGAAGGATCAGAGGTAAAACTACATCCAGTATAACTGAATAGAAGTGCAACTTTTGGTGGGTGCAGGGAGCAATCGCTTCACTGTATTCTACGCTGCTTTTGGTTCGATGTGTTCGCCGGAAGTTCCTCTTCTTCATAGTCGCTGTTCCTGGAAGACCTGGGATCTGGCCCAAATAACTTGCTATGTCTATAACGTCGCAAAACAGAGATCCCTAGATGAAATTAGCACCGGGCTACAAAGTTATGCAGAAAACTACTAAAAAATTAAAATACACTGGTTATGTTTCTTGAGGTTTATGACACCAGAAGAGGCCATCTTAGGCATAAACGGCTTATTCCAAGTAACATCGGAACAAATCCACGAAACAGCAAATGCTTAGCTCTGCAATAAATTCAGACAAGCGACAGCATTAACATTTTAGTTACAGTCAGATATCTTGTCGAGACAACGAGCATAAATAGATGACAAACGGCGAATAGTGTTTCACGGTAATAAAGAGTGTGGCCTTTACCTCCCCCGCTGCGTCTGCTGCTACTCTGTCTTTGGTATCGGCCACTCTGGATGTGACCTTAGCAGCCTGGATCCCGGTGGTCTGGTCGCCTAGTAGATTGCTCTATGAGTTGACTATTCTTTGCCCTGGCTAGTCATTAGAGCTGAGACCACGCTATCTACAGGGTATGCGTGAGATAGGTTGAAGAAATAAAAACAACACAGTTCATCGTAGCCGCTTTACTATTCCGTTCGTTTCGTGCTCACAGTTCACCAGGAGTTGCCGCCGCGTTCAGATCGAATTACTCTAGATTTCCACTATCACGTTAAAACTATACTGAGTTGCTGAAATCTATCGCGATGGAATAGATTACTAACACTGTTTTGAAAGTATACTTCGCCGCTTAATTCACTGCTGAGATATCTTGTTCACTTTATAAGATTCTCATTACTGATTGTACTTCTCGGCGCAATCCGACGTTTGTGTCCCCGGCAGGCAAAACACGTCTACACGGTATCACGTCTCAGACTAGAAGACCGACGCTAAAACCTAATATTCCTTACCAAAACAGATATAGCCTCGCCTCCAGCTGGATTTCTCTGAAAAACTCTAGTTAGCGAGCTACAACCACGCGGACATTTCCCCAAAAATACTGGTTTGGGCCAGGTTTGGACCGGTCTACTAATGACCCAGGTGGCGACCCAACCCGCGACCACAGCCTTTCGACGGAACATTTTCATCCATATAGACTCGCAACTTTATTACATAGCTCTGGGTTAAAATACTTATTCGCATTCTAGTAATTGAATCTAAATGCTGTTGCTTCGTTTCATGAACTTATCCATCTGTAATATTCATTATCTTAAATTCTTTCACCTTACCTCCTCATTATAATTTAATTATCATTTTATTCATTGTTAAAATCGTATTCAATCATACGGATGATAAATACTGCATCAAGAGCTTGCATAAGCAGTTAATGATAGCGTGGCTAGTGTACACAACTCAAGTCAACTCCAGGCTGGCGGGCTGTTTGGAACAGCCCGAAGGGTGGTCAAATCGTGTACCTGCTCTGGGAAGAGCTTTACCACGTAGTGGCGGGATGTGGAAGTTGCAGGATGACGGGTGTAAATGAAGTGGGTGTAGAGAAGGGAGGTAGCTTTTTGCTCCTTAGGGAATGATGAACCGGGTTCTACAGACAGCGTGCACCGCTGGTGGATTAGTTAATAAACTAGGAAGAAGATGTGTATAACTTTGAGTTTTCCAGAATAAATTTTGGATAGCTGAAATTTAGTTTAGGCTGGAATGGAGATCATGTGGTTACCGGTAATGACCGCAATACATGCGGGGTAGCCGGTATCGCTTTAAGCGACGCTCACGAGGTACATAATCCCCAAGGGATCTGACTAGGGCGCTCTGGTGTTGAGGCAAACTCTCGAAGAATTTTGTCGCCCGGCGTCTAATTTCATCCTCCACATAGCGGAGGGTTGAAGCCTCGTGAATTAGTCTCAAGGGAAACCTTGTGCAAACAGAATAAATAATCCGAAGACATTTACTCTCTGCGCGATGGAGCAGAACTAGGTTTGAGCCTGTGGCCATACCCCAGACTTCGCACGCATAGAGCATGACAGGGAGGACCAGAGCCATAAAGAGGCGCAACTTTAGGGAAACAGACATCGCAGACCTAAGCACAGGGTACAGTGATGCCACGGCACCACACGACCAATGAGCTTGCTCCTGGATGTGTTCCCGAAAAGTTAGGCCCTTGTCCAGCTTGACTCCCAAGTATTTGATTGAATTCTCCCACCTGATATCTTGCCCAAAGTAGGTAAGTGTGGGAAAATTGGCGGGAAAGCGGAAGAGCCGGCAAAAGCAGATAAACAGAGCGTTAAAGATTGTGACTTGCCGGCCCAGATAGGGTTTTACGTAAAGAAGGTTCAAGTGATATCTCGATTGACACAGAGTAGTTGTTTTTCATTTTTGCACGAGAAGTCTCTCGAATTTATGAATGAGATATACAAGAGATTGTGATACGCCAACTGTGAGTTGTTGAGTTGTTGTAAAGACATGTAACGAGAGTGTTGTAAAACAGTGAGTAAGCAGAAAACAGCTGTGTAGTGTTGCAACGAGAGCTGACGTTGTAATCAGAAAGTTTGTTATTGTCATCGACCTTGGTGCTGTAGATTGTGATGTGTGATATAATACTGCTGCTACGCAGTGTGCTTCTTCGCAAATAAAGAACATTTAGAACTTCGGCAAATTGGACTATTAATTCTACGAACCCACAAAGTCACAATATCCTGACTAACTTCAACCATACCCATCAGTTGAGGCGGTCCTTGCCCGTTAAGTACCTCGGTGAGCCCTCCCGGCACTCAACACCTCATAAGATAGGATTTGTGATAGGTGAGGACTTCAGATGGGAGATTTCCAACATGTCGGGGTTTTTCTCAGGGTAGGTCTGCATGAATACTCGCTTTTGAGTTCCAGGGAGTGGGTGCGTCCTGACAGTGTGTGGGTATTATCACATAGGAGACACCACGACCTTTGAATGTCAAGTTTGTTGTTACAATTAATCCTCTCCACTCGCCACTGTTGACGATGTTATTCGCACATTAGGCGCGAGACTTGAGATTTTCCCGTTGCTGTGCGCATGACACGACTGGTATGTATATGTGTACGCGTTGTTCCTGAACGTCGGTAGTGAATTACTTCGCACAACATAGAATTTCCGGAGGATTATTAAACAAAAACGGAGTGTAGTGAAATCTTAATGACCTTGTAATGTGTGCAGTTTCTCTCATTCGCTAACACAGGGTGTTCGATAACCACCTAACGTGAGTTACTCCGTCTACCATGAACGCGGACTCTGATGAACTTTTTAGTACTTGTCGCCCCCTTCACACGCTGAAACAGAGTGTTTTTCCTAGCAAACATCGAACGTCGCCATTGCAAAATTTCCCCTTGCTTTCGCCGAATTTTGGACACTTTAGGGGTCATATGACCTGTTGCTTGTTCCTTATAGGTTGTGTTTCATCCCTACTCTTAAATTTAATAGCAATTTCTAGTGTATGAGGCATGTATTCCACGCGAATTTCCCTTTCCCACAGTCGAGCCAATTAATGCATAAGCATGTTTGAAAATGTGTACCTTAAATTCCAGAGTTTATTCTCTCGTCACGTACCTTGTGCAAGCCAAGACATGGGCTGGCGACGAGGATCTATCCCTGGACAATGCCACCTTTGTTGGCTAGAAACACAAATCGAATACCTGTGAGGGGAAAGTGTACATGTTCCTCGTTCTCATGACACGTTGGGGTCTCCTGCTTTCAATAATATATATCGGGATTGCCTGTTTAGTTTCTGCACTTGTATATTTAATCATTATCCTCTATATTTATTATAACTTTGTTTAATTCATATTTTGGTATCTATCCGCCCTTAATTATGCATGTAATAAGAGTTTCGCGGTTATTATGACGATGTTATGCCTAACAGGGACGGTATCACAGTGTAGTGTAGCGTTTTCAACGCCCGCTTCCACTACATACGGCACCGCAGGCGATGACACTGATGATATATGAGATGAAGATGGAGTACCAGTGGAATGAGATGGCGGGGGAAGCCGGAGACCCCGGAGAAAACCCGCCCCAGCGCCGTGTTGTCCATCACAAATCTCACTTTGCGGTTGCCTGGGATCGAACCCGGGCCGCCTCGGTGAGAGCCAAGCGGTCTAACCACTGAGCCACGACGCGGCCATACGCATCAGGGTTACATGGTTTCGCATCATGCAGAGAGACCCAGAGAACAATCATGCTTCCTCATAAATATCTTTCCAACAATCTTACCTAAAATTCCCGAAACCAAAATGTATCTGCCCTATCAATGTTGGGCACGCAGCAAAAATACTCAGGCTATACACAGCCTCCCAGTATCTCATTCGAGCCCACCTCGGATAATGGCGTGTCTGTCTCAAGTTCAAGAGGTCCCGAGTTCGAATTTCGATCAGGGTGAGTTACCTATATAAGGTTCTTCCGGGGTTTTCCCTTAACCTGATAGGCGAATGTCGAATAACTTTAAGCTCCATGGACCCCGGACTCATTTGAACATTATTTCACCCATTTCATTCATCGTCCGATATGACTTAAGGTTGGGGAGGTAAATTACAAAAAGCACTCAGCTTATACACAACCTCCCAGCAACTCCGTCAGGGAGTATGACTTATCTTTGGAGGTCGTAAGTTTAGAAAGAAAAATAAACTCCATCGGTTAACTTCAATATGCAAGATCGAGGAAAACACGCTAATTAACAGAACCAGTACTATATACGCACGATAAGAAGAGCGATCGGGTTCCAAGTACTCATTCGGTAAGTTCCTTTTAACTCCGTAAACATAAATGACAATCTTTAAATTTAAAATGCGCTATACACTGACACCTAGTGGCTAATACGCTAAGCTTTATCATGTCCGCCTTATTTCGTTTTGATCTATTTCGAGGTTAATTAGCTAACCAGTTTACAACAATCGCATGCTAGAATTAGAATTTTAGTTCGTCCTTGGCAACATATACATGTTATGAGACACGTTAAATGTATAAATACAGTAAAGTCAAATTGATTACATACAATATACACAGTAAGCAGCTTTTCTATGGTTTCATGTGGTATTTGCATAGACTAATTAACTACAAGAAATGTCATAACATGAATATTACAGGTTTGTGAATGTACTGTGCCCCCAGTGCTGATTTACATGGTTATAGATATAAAAATTTATTAAACGTATAAAAATAGTGTGTATGTAAAAATGTCTTAACCTTATTCTTAAAATGTTTTAATGATGCAGCTTGTTTAAATGAATTTGGAACTTTATATATACGTTTATAACATTATCCCTTTGTAGTTAAAGCTTCCTTCATAAAGGCTCGTTTGATGCGCTCGAAGTGCCAGTTTTTCCTTGTTACAAGTGTGGTGGTAATGTACATCAGCATTTACTTGAAAATGATTTATATTTGTATGAACATTTTTGGATGTTATGGCTCTCGAAAGGGGACATATTATTATTCGTGTACCTCCGTATAACTGTGATCTGAATGCAATTGAGCTGGCGTGGGCAAAACTAAGGAATGATTTCAGAGGATGCAACGTTACTTGAGTTATCTTCGCTAATCTTACACGCTATTTTGCTGTACTGTGTTTTTCAAGCTTGACCACACTGCAGAAACAAGAGAGCGTTAGCTCTTGCTTCTTCCCATCTGTCCGCACCACACTGTAAATCCAGCGCTCATCTTATCTTGCACGTACTGTAGGTATGTTGTATATAAGCTACACTGTCTCTAGGGCCCAAATGACCTTGTTGTCGACGGGCCCTAAAACACCACACACTCACTCACTTACACTGTCTCTATTGGAACTCCAACATGTGCTCATGAGTTTTATTTCAAGTTGTTTAGTTGTTACACGTAGAAATGACCAAATTACAGTTGTTCTCTTGCCGTTAAGCTTTTACTATATGACATTGGATAACATGAAAGGGAACAGAAAACACTTCGAATGGTGGTTTCAATAGATTCAGCGTGTTTGCACATAATCTGCGCTCTAATAACTCCTTTCGTAGGTCAGTGGCTAAACGTACGCATTGTCAGGTGAAGCTAGGATTCACAGTTCGAATCCCAGTATGTAGCAACGCATTTTATTCCAACGCTTCTACTTTGTAAGGCACGGTAAAGAATCAAATTAGGGCTTTTCCTTTGCGGGCAAACCAGATATGGCTACCACCAGCATTTTTATTTTAATTATGTCAGCTAAAGCTTTATTAAATAACCCTTGAATAATTATGGTGCAGATTTGAATCTCATCTGCATTTATTTTTAAAATCCGCTTTATCTCTCTCTCAGAAATGAGAACTTATAGTACGCAATGATACAGTTTAAGTGGCTTTCAATAAATAAATTGCTTTATTATTATATAAGTTAAATATATTCCTCCCCTCTCACTAATCCTAGATATGCTAATGTATACTTCACTAAATAATAGTTACGTCCTCGGGTTTAAAAATATTTATCATTGTTTGTTTAGGATTAAAGTTTTGACTACCATGAAACACCTGAAATTCATAGCTTTATAAATACACTGTATTCAGTTTTATTCGTTATTTCCTGCCCTCCGATTGAGCAAGAATGACGTCATAGTTGACTAGTGGGTCTATCTTGAAATAATTGTGCCCTCTACGGAAAGAAGTGGTTATTCTTGCGGAACAGTAAGCAAATTGCGGCGTTTTCAGTTCGGTTCCTGTGGTAAAAAATACAGTTTCCCCTGGATATTTCTATTTTTATTTTTTATGAATTTTAAGTCCTCCAACGTTGACATATCGGACGGTGAATGAATTGGGTGAAATGATGCTTAAATGAGTCCAGGGTCCATAGAGCTTAGAGATACCCAACATTCGTCTTGATTGATATGGGGAAACCCCGGTAAAAACGTTATCCAGGTAACTCACCCTGACCGAGGTTCAAATTCGGGACCTCCTGAACGTGAGGCAGACACGCTACCATCCACGCTACCGAGGCGGGCTCCCCTGGATATGAGCACAGAGCTCCGCGTATTCATGGTTGAATGTTACTTTCGTACCGACATTAAAATTGGTACGACATACAATTATGGTTTATATCTCTGCATAGAGAAGTTTATGCAAAGCCATCCGGCATTCAGACAAGTCCCTTGGAGCGTAATGTTGTCCAAAGTGGCCAGTTACCGTCAAACTGACGTACTTTTAGATTTCTTACGTTTTATCAGTATACTTCATTAATATTGTCATTCTCACGCTTAATTAAAATGTATATTAATGTTGGTATCCTTAAGTCTTCTAAAACCAATAGGAGCATCAAATTTTTCCAAGATACAGGATCAGTTACTCTCAAAAAGGAACATTGGACGCTATAAAGCAACTGGTCCCAATCTAGAAGCAAAAAATAATGTTATAAAATAAATGCCTTAAGCATAATTTTCTCGTAATGCAGACAATGTTTAAGGGGAAGAGAGAAAGAAAACAACAGAAAATGGATACATAAGACTAAGTACTAGAGAATTTTCTTGTTTAGACTTGGATAAAAGCTTTATAGATATTGTATCACTAATTTATTTTTCATTCCTAGAGAATGTTCTGCTAATTTTCTGGTTTTTATTGAAGTTACTTTGTGAACAAGCTGTGGGTGATAGAAAGGAATGGAGATCAAATTGGAATATTTCTATTTTATTTGACAGGTTTACAATATGCATATATGGCTACTATAAAAGAAAAACAGATGCTCATTGCGAAATAAGTGTTCATGACTTATCATTTCGTATATTCTTCATGGTATACTTTTATGGCTGCATAATTAGCTTTGCAGTGCATCGCATTGCAGTACATACTTTTTTTAAATACAGTTATCGTATCTACGCACCAGGCGAAATTACGCACTTTTATATTACGCAGGCAGACCGACCTCTCAAATAATATATTTACCTGCCGGTAGAGGACAGCCTCAAAACTGCTGTCAGCACATCAAATACAATCGCAAGCCGCTAGGGTAATCGTATATAAACTCACTCCATCTGCGATGCTATTGATGCACTAAAATTTTGAGCGGTAAAATTACAGATAAAAATGAACATTGTGTCCTTTTAATGTTAACCAAGGGTAAATATCCCCCATAGGGGCGGCGTCCACTTCAGCTGCCGTGGTGGGAGCGCTGTGGACCCCTAGCCCTCGCGGTACCTCAGACGTTACTAGAGGAACCTCGGGCGAAACATTCGAGTCCCTCCATGATTGGGAGTTGTTCGGAATGGGTTGGACTCGAGGGGCAGTGGTTCCCGATACCCGTAGGAGATCGCGTACGTCTCCAGACGGGGTTGGAGGAAGCCTTATATTCCCACGTACTAGCCAGCATAGCTTGTAGAAGGTGTGCTAGATCACCAGGCGGTCCAACTCCCACTTTGGAGTTGGCGCGCGTAAGTGGCGTATCCACTTCCATCCCGTCTTGAGTCCACAGGACCAAATGCGGAGGGTTTTTAGTCTCTTGTTAGTTTGTTTTTACAAACACTAAAACTTGCTCTTTAATTCCGCAGAAACACCCTTGTCAACACTTTGTCACACAATAGTCTAGAATTACGTCACATACACAATACAACTTGCATTGTCATCGGCCACACACACAGCTGTTCACGCGCACGCGTCCAATTACCGAGTAACTCACTGTGGCAGGCGGTGGCTTCCATTTTACAGATTACTCACTATCCGGAATGTTCTCAAACAATCAAGACGGCGCTAGAAGAAAAGCGAACTCTCTAGAAATCCATCTTCTTCCCCATCACCGTTTCGGCGAGCTTTTATCTTTGCATTGCACTGTCCGGCTCTTTGAGCTCATTGCCAGCGCCACCTCGAAACAGCAATGCGTTCGCGAGAATATGTTTACTCATTTAAGCATCGACATTGGCCAAGTTAAACTGAATAAGACAGGTAATTGTTAAAACTCAGTAGGTCATGAGATGACAAAACATGTGAGTGATATGATGTGAATGTTATATCTTTGTTAGTTCTAAAAATGAGATGGTGTAACTGTGACATGGACCAGTAAAATTAAGTGGACTTTTAGTGATGGCAACAAGAGAAGAAAAAATCAATAACTTTGGGAGAACAGCTAGGAAAGAAGGCGTCTTTTGATTGCGTAATGTAGAAGAAAACAGACTAAAATATAAAAATAGTTAAAACTGTTTTTCAGGAAATTGTATTGAAGAAATATCATTCTTATGTTAAGTGCTGTTGAAAAAATGACATTAAGCATCACAATTAAATTACAAGTTTGGACGTTTATATATCAAACAAAATTTATTTATTTCTGACTTTATTTTAAAAAGCGATTCTTTCGCTGGCAATCACGTATGAGAAAAGGTTTCTCATGTAACAACTGAAACAGTTCAGGAGATTTTTATTTATGTATACATCAATATATCTGAGTTCTAGGTCTGAATCAAGGATTCAGATCAAGAAGTGCCAGCTCGTGGCTTCATCGTCACCATCCAGGAGGGCAGTAGAGATACACGACCCTCTCAGCAACGTGGGACATCTTACACGTACGTAAAGGAAATTCCTGCTACAAAATAGCTTCCCAACCTAAGGTTTCGAGATGGTAAACCTGCTGCATATTGTCGCGTATTATTTGGTGAAGTGAAGAAACTTGATTTATTTTAGGAATTTATTTGAAATTTTAATAGCTTGAGGTTCCTTTACACAATTGAAAGTATTAATTTGTCGAAGTAAAGATGTAGAAACCTCATTGCGGAGTATTAGACGACAAACCCGTAATTTACATACTTTCAGAGCATCAACCAAGTAAGAATGCCAAACGTAGCAACTCTAGACGTTGAACCCGGTAGTTGGTAATGGACGATCAGCAGATCATTGGACTTAAACCCACATGACGCCATCATTCCGGTTCACAATCTATAACGCGACAATATCATCACCGTACTCCTACTACAAGTCTAAGATAAATGGAATATAAAGACTTCATTCCTACTCCATTCCTGCATGTGCCCAAACCTTGGTTTTGAAGAAAAAGGGCGATCCAAGAGTAGAAGATAGCATTTCTACTTCTCCTCTTTCGTCGATGGTTGCATCCTGCTAGTCAATCCTAAAGACCAATGGACGCTGTGGACTGCGGCTTATCCCTGATCACGATTGGTTCGTTCCTCATGTACAGATGTATTTTTATATCTTGACAGATAGAGAGCGATGCGCAATGGTATCTGGACGAGTCAACCTCAGAACAGTTACAACTGTAGGGGAGGGCTGGTCAGTTGCGGTTCACTTGCGAGCGAGTAAACACGTGCAGAGCTACTTGGTAATACTGCAGCTTGTTTCAAAATGTGCGTGTCTGTTGGTTCCATTAGAGCATTTAGAAATGACGCCTCCTAGCAACACATTAGAAAATAAAATGCTACATTTAAAAACATGGGAAGTAATAACCAATGTCTATAATTTTATAAAAACTGAACAATGGTCTGGGTCTGTTATTAAATTCTGGGAAAGGGCATCTGAGGCGACAGATGTGTCTGAAAGTAGTTTGGGTGAGTTGTTAAGGAAAGAAAAGTCATTGATGCTAGTGCAACAACGTCCTTCTCTAGGACTGTAAACAAATATTAAGAACAGGCACAAAATCTAATATGGATGTTTTAATTCAGAAGTAGTTAGGCGAACTGCAAATAATGTTTAGAACACATAAAAACAGAAACCAACACTGAAGAAAGTGCTTATGAAGCTTCAAAATTCTATTGACTTCCAAAGCAGTGTCTGAACATTAAGAAACGCTCTTTTGAAGCTAGGGTTCATATGAAAAAAAAAAACTAAGCAAAATTTAATCAAATTTTAATCGAACATCGTAACGTACTGGCAAAAATGCTTAAGTATTTACTAAGTGTTGAGAGATATCTCAGTTAAATTTATATAGTTTATATGGATGAAAGTTATACCAATTCAGCACATAATAGACCATATGCCTGGAGTGAAATTCGTTACAGGGACTCTGCAGCGATGTCGAAAGGCCGACAGTTGGTTAACATGCCTGCTGGAGGAGAACAGGGTTTTGTTCCCAACGCCTATGGACTATATAAGATCCAACAAAAGCGTGTAGATTACTACCATAGTAAGAATTACAACTTAGTTTATAAGAGCTGCCGAACTGGCTTCGAGAGTGACATTTGTCTTTACACACATTATGCACCACACTCTCCTCTCGTAATCTTACGCCTGTGACGTATTGTAGCGATAGGTGCACTATCCCCACCACAGTTGCTACTCATCCCCTACCACGCAGGATTCCTGTCAAAATAAAGTAATACATCTCTACTTCCAAGAATTCCTCTAGGAATTCCTCAGATTTTAGGAAGTTGTCTTGGCTTAAAAGTGTTAAGATTATGCCTAGGCAAATTTCTAGAATAATATTTATATATCTCCAGTTACCATCGTGCGTGTTACTTAATGTATTAAAGTGTTCACAGTGTTTGGTACATTTCTGGGCGAAAACGAGTTTAAGAACTCAAAGTTAGAACACATAATTTTAATGGTAGCTGCAACTAAATGATAATTAGATATATTTAAAAGTTGTTTAGAAATTGAGCATCGTGATGGCTTCACTCTGCCTCGAGTGAGTGCCATTAAACGTTAAAAATTTATTACCAGACGATTAATTAAATTAAGCTCTTAAGAGTAATGTCATAAGCAATCGATTTATCCTTCTTAAAGTCATACATTACATGTACAAAGGTACATACGGATTCGCTTCTTACCACAATTACTTCTTTTGTACAAATAGTTATTAAAAAATAAATAACTCATGCTAATGAGTGGTAAACATAACCAATACTGAGCAATTAGGACTAATTTATTTTCTTACTTGTGAAATACACATAGGAGGCTACTGTGAAAACTGTTTAGGGTGTGTATGTGCCCCTAATTACAAATACAGGAGCAGGAGGAGGGAATGCAAGACTTGTGTAATACTTACATTCGTTTTCTTGATGTAATACTAAATGATTTAATGCCTTGTTTTGGATATTCAAAATTTCTGTTTATTGAAAGTAAAATCTTCATTCAAAGGAGATTTACTACATGAAGCGGTCAGAAGCAGAAGTCACTGTTTCAAAATGGTGCAGGAGAGCTGCTCATAGTTCTTAAAATTAATTTCAAATACCAAAATAGTAATACAAATGAAAGAATTTTATGGGACGGTTTGGAGATACTCAATACTGTTTTGAAATGTTTCTCAGGATTTGACATACGTAGAATATGTGACAGGATATTGTACTATTACGACTTAACAGCTTCTGATTTAATGTCAGGGTTTGTCCACTAAACAATATTATAATATGCCATGTTGCTTTATTTTCATTAATATATCTCTACTATGGACTAATCCAGTATGCACTTCATGGATTGACATGACACATTGCCAAAAATATATCACTCAATCTCTACTACATCATCTTCTACGTCACTTCCATGTCACTTGTCAGAAAATGTGGTAACTTCTGGCAGAGTGACATGGTCCAGTAGTGAACTAACACAGAAATATTTTGCCTTCTTTTCCGAAGCCTATCTGTGTGTTTTTCGCACATCCAGGCCTTGTGTAAGGCTTGCAACCTCACTACTCTCCTCAAAAGAGACTGGGGGCGATACAGTGGGGAAGACATTGTGTGATGAACTTCTGGTACACATCGCGTTTGGAAATACACACCCTGGATTAAAGTGAATTCAGGAATACTTCTTACTAGGACAGGTCGAGGGCATCTCTGAATTTAAAATCTTCAACAAGTGGAGTGTCATTATGTTCCCCGTTATCGGTCAGTGGACGTTTGACATGCGCTTCTTTTGTAGTGACTCTTTGATCAGTTTTACCCATGTGGAAGGGACTAAGACTTCATCCATTGATCTTTTCTTCTTCTAATTTTGGCAACAATTCTGTCAACAGGCATGTAAGAGTACCCTGTATTGGGAAGTAAAAATAAACTTTCTCAAAGTGCACTTAAGGAATGTCAAAAAATGTCAAAATGTGTGATCTAAAGTCCGCCTCGGTAGCGTAGATGGTAGCGTGTCTGCCTCACGTTCAAGAGGTCTCGAGTTCGAATCTCGGTCAGTGTGAGTTACCTGGATAAGGTTTTTCCGGGGTTTTCCCTTATCCTTCAAGGCGAATTTCGGGTAACTCTAGGCTCCATGGACCCTGGGCTCATTTGAGCATCATTTCACCCAATTCATTCACCGTCTAATATGACTTAACGTTGGAGGACGTAAATTAAAAAAGATGTCTAATCTAAAATGTATCAACATCTGATATCAAAGAGCTTGGGCAGCACAGTGTAGTTGCACCACCAAACGGCTAATACGGCAACTACTTGACTTAACATCATCTAACTCGAAAAGGCTTACTTTTTTTATTTTTTTTTATTTTTTTTATTTTTTTTTATTTTTTAGTAAGATAGTAATTTATTTTCTCATCTTTCCTTTTACATCAACAAATGGAAATACAAAATCAAGATTACAATTATAAAATCCATACTGAAGTATGCCATATATTCCCAAATCCTAAAAATCCTATCATGTCATGTTGCCCACCATTGAATAGTAATTCGGTCCCAATACACCTAACCGTAGGTTTCTGTGTATTGAAGGCCTTCTACTCCTTTTCACACTTTCTACCATTTCACCTATCCCACTCTACATTTTTCTCTTAATTGTTCTTAGCCATCTCTCTTTAACTTTCCCTAAATAATTCCCTATATTTCTCCTGGTCTTTTCCCCTTTTACTGACAACATTTTTCTAATTACTACTTCACCCCCCAAATTGTCCCATTTACGTAGCCAAGCCTGCTCTCTCCATATCTTTGTTTGACTACAATTTAATATACAATGGAAATCTGCATTCTCTTCTCCACACAATGGATATTTATCTAGCTCCCTCTCTTGACCTATACCTTTCAAGTTTCTCAGTCCTTTTCTCGCCCAAGCAAAACCTTCTCGCCCTAACTTACTACATATATCTATATATCCTTCCCTCCCCCACGTTGTTTTTATTTCTCTATATAATTTCAGTGAGCTTTTGTCACTACTATTAGCAAAAATGTCTTGTCTGTCAATATCTTCTAATCTTAGCTTAACTTCTTTCCAGAAGCCTCTATACCCATACTCTGCATTTATCCAAGAATGACCCATACCTATCTGCTTCAACACGTCGTTCATTTTATGTGCCCAAGACCCACCCCAGTTACTTCTCTTTTGAATATGAAAACATTCTTTAATTATATTGCCATCTTCCAAGGTAGTGATTCCGTATAAATATTTCATTGCTCTTGACAAGATTTTAATTTTAGTAGAATGGCTGCATAGTTCTAATTGTGCTGCCCCATTAGGTGATGCTATTGGTAATCCCAATATATATTTACAAAGGGATCTATGCACTCTATCAGTCTCTCTCCAAGCCTCATTTACTCCCCAAACCTCTGATCCATGTAACATTCTATTTTCTATCACTGCCGTATAAATCCTCTCCAACCATTTGACATTTATATCTGGCAGGTTACTGTCGCATGATCTTATCACTCTCAAGGCCATTTTACCTTTTGCCACAGATATCATTTCTTATTCTGAACTCAACCTTGTACTCAAATAATCAAATCTCCTTACTACTGTTATTTCTCTTCTATTAACCTCCCATTTCTCATCCTTACGCAACCTGTATCCTTTTTTGAAGACCATAATCTTTGTTTTGTCTTCATTCACTTTCAAACCCCATTTATTTCAATAAGAATTGACTGCCTCGATTGCTCTTCTCAGCCCTCCACTTGATATGGACCCAACTACTAGGTCATCTGCAAACAGTAGCCCCGGTATTTCTTTATTATTAATAAGGCTTACTTAACAACTTTTGTTTCTGAAATTGATACCAATTCAACATGTCAGGGTCATAATATGTACGACCTAACATCTTGTGATCCGAAAATCTTTTAGCACTATTACAGAACTGGTATTCAGAGTGCGTATCGTGTGTTTAACAGGATTTCTCAGAAACATTGACTTAACAACTTCTGAATCTGTTTGCTTCATATGCAATTACTCACTTCACTATGAGGAGGTAACTTCCAAGAATTGCTTTGTATCTTAATGATAAGTGAAGGCAATGTTAAACTTTCCTTGTTTGAATTCAGCTGACTGTTACTGCATTTTGTGTTCTACATTCGGCTAACTATATCTGTATGTATTATACATTTCTTTCATGATACTGGAGTGAAAACTTCAGTATAAATATGTAAGTCCGGAAGAGTCCACGACGCATGAATTCCGCCACTGTACCTGATACGGTCGCCAACTTGACTTGGGTTCTCCCTTTCTTGCAGTTTATGGTTCCCCGCCCCGGGCTCGATGGCCGCGTGCCAGAGGCCTCCGAAAAGACGACGCGGGAACAATGGCGGTTCATCCATTCCAATCCCTTAACTTGTGCACGTAATGGGTCGCCGCTGCCATCCCGATGAGAGCGGAGGACGGAAGAAAGAAGGGGAAAAAAAGGAAAGTAATTCCTTGCAGGAGGCAGAGGTCGAGACTGATGCGGGGTTCAATATTGCTTCCATTGTTTCCGCTACAAGATGCTGCCATCTTCCTCCATAGGTGCGTTCGCGTTGGTACAGAATGTTATTTATAGAAAACAATTGCAGGTGCAAGTTATAATGATGCACATGAAAATACAGCGGAGATCCGAGGCTTTACAATTTATACCTTCAGCTGTTTAGTCACTTGTGACATGTCTCCCTCGCTTCCCCGAAGATAAATGTTTACATTGATCTTAAAACAATTTTACATTACTCTTGAAATAGTGTTACATTACATTTTACACAAAGGCAATTTTCTTTTCTTGTTTTTCAAAGTTTACTTTGTTCACAATACCAGATACGCAAATTCATTGACAATCCGTGTTGTCTCTGAAAGAATATGAAAAATCATGCCACCTTCTTAAATCTATGATTAACATATGCATTATTTGTTTTCATGTCCATTAGCTAGTTTATAAAAATATTGTAAATTTAAAAATTTGATATACCTGAACAAGGGATGGCAGTAGATTTAAAAGAGTAACACTAATTAGCATAACAAAACAACAAAATGAGATGTTGAGTTCATATTGTCACCCAATTATCGGAAGGCGCGACCAACTGGCGGCTTGGTGAGGGCAGGGAGGCATTCGATCACGCCTACCCATTTGTCTTATAGCGCTAACGAAGGGATGGTTAGAAAAGCAGCACTGGCCGTCTCTTTACCCTCTCCATGCCGTCTGGAACTTTTGGGGTGATTCACTGAAACGCGAGACTTTGAGAAACCGCGATATTCCTATAAAAAGGGGCTGCACTTGGCAAGTCAGTTCACGCCCCAACTTTAACTACCGAGGTCGAAGGATAGAGTGGACTAACTCTGTCCAGTACCTAGGTGTTTGTTAACTTGGACAGGGGTCTAACTTTTCGCCAACACATCAGGGACGGAGCGGCGGAGGTACAAGGAGCAATTGCTTCGCTGTATCCAATGCTGGGGTTAACCTCGATGCCAGTTGGCATGAAGTTATACCTCTTCCGAGCGCTGGTAATCCCGGTTATGCTTTATGCCTGCGAGATCTGGGGCATGGCCGCAGACAGCTGCCTAGCATGGCTCCAACGTGCACAGAATAGAGGACTCAGGTCTATATATTCTGTGGGACGTTATTTTCCTACCAGGTTGCTTCCCGAAGCCTCGAGTCTTCCATACGTGGAGGATGAAATCAGGCGCCGGGCATCAAAATTGTACGCAAATTTACCCAACCACAGAAGCGCCCTTGTCAGATCCCTGGGAGATTATGACCCCACTAGACGTCGCACTAGACAGCACCGGTTACCCCGCATGGCTTGCGGGCATCCGAGATAACCACGGAGCTAATCCGAACAGTAGCTGAAGCTGGGCTCCACATAATCCTTCCAAGCTGCTTGGCATCAAAATTATTCCCCGAAACAAAATCAAATAAAAACACCAGGGTGCAAGGTGTTCCATCCTGTCCTTCAGCCCCAGGTACATACTTGTAACCTCATAAATAACACCATTCTTAAAACCTACATTTTACCCTGCAATATCCCGAAATCTACCTTACCTGCGGTGAAACCCTTAACTTGTGGGCATGCAGCAAAAACCTTCTGGCTATATACAACCAGTCAGCACCACATGGCATGGCATGGCATGGCAAGTCAGTTCAGTTCTTGGCGAGCAGCGTGAGGAGCGCCGAGTGAGCGAACGGACTGCAGGACTGTGTACGTGTATCAGAGGAGTTGTACCTAATTGTGAGCGTGCAGTGGACCTGTGACAGACGAACTGACGTATTGTAATTGTGTGTATTACGAATTTCTGTGTAATCGGCAAGTGTTCCAACTGTAATTCGGTGGTAATAAAGAACATTTTGAGTTTGTGCAACTGGAATTTTAATTTCACGAACCCACAAAGTCACGATATGGATATGAAAATTACATTATTTGGCAAGCCATAAGTCTTTCGTTTTTTTTCTTTAGTTTATAACAACAAAGAGAAAGAATACAAACAAATCAAGGCAATAAATTACTCTAATATGTTCTAACATCTGCCAGTACCAGTAGAAGTCCATAAAGCAGAGCAGGTACATTAGAATTATTAAATATAAGTTTTAATTACAAACCATGCTGCAAGAATATCAACTGTTTGTAACTTTTATCATTGTAAAGCAATTAAAACGAGTAATAGTTCATAGAACTCTCAGCGTGAGCAAACAAATGGAATGTCTATATATGTATTAATTTAACGTCCTCCAACGTTAAGTCATATCGGACGTGGAATGAAATTGGTGAAATGATGCTCAAATGAGTCCGGGATCCATGGAGCTTAGGGTTTTCTGACATTCATCTATCAAGATAAGGAAAATGCAGGGGGAAAGCCGTTATCCAGGTAACTCGCCCTAACCGAGATCCGAACTCGGGACCACTAGAACTTGAGGCAGACATGTTAGCATCACGCTAGCGAGGCGGGCTATCTATTAAAGACAAGAAGTATCAAACAAATAAAATTATGCATTTATTGAGTGAGATCACGCAGCACACCTATTATAAACAAATGAAATGGCAAAAGAACACAGGACAAAAGATTTGTCCAATTTATTGTGTATAATAATAACGTATGTCGACTTTGCAGCAGTACAGCTATGTGAATTTGACTTCTTCCACCCACGGAATCAGTTTTACAGGTGGGCGAGGAACAGTGATATGAGTAGGCGATCAACATGTTAGAGACACACATGCCCTCCTACGCAAGAGTGATTATGCCAGATTTCTTGCCTCGAAATCACATGCACAGTCAGTAATACCTTGTGACATACGTCCTCAGTCGCATTAACCATTCAAGAACATTTAGAGATGAAAAACACATTTCTAACCAAAGGTTTCTTATTTCAACATGTTCAGTTTAGATTCCTTAAATTTCCAAGGTATCTCTTTGATCCCCAATGTGCGCGGAGTAACCGTAACGTCCAAATTAGTACCTAGAATAGGATGAAGAAACTAGAAAAGGCTTTTTTGGAGGTTTCGTTATATATAGTAATAGCTCTATCTGAATAATTTAGGAACCCTTGCTCAGAACAAAGTCTTACCCATCGCCTCTACCTACGATAAAAGCCATAAGTGATACTGAACTTATAAGTACAATCATTTAAAACTTTAGATACAGAAAATAATTCAAAGCCCTAACAGTTGTAGCTTATATAAATATTCAGAATTAATTTGACAAATGTATATTGAAATTCATGAAATAGTCATTTATTGAAAGCACAAGATTGCTTGCATAACTTGAAATCAGAAATGAATATACTTACTAATTATTCCTTTTCATAGTGCTTCATGTGTAAGAAATACAGTGCCACAACCGAGCTCGATTATATGATTTTCCACTTTACCCACAGACAAAAATAGGCTTCATTAGTGTGTTTTAGAGGTAAGGAAATAAAACGAGTACCTATGTGCCAGAGGAGGGTAATTTAATATAGATGTTGGAGGATGATTGAGAGCTTCGTGGTATATATGAATTAATGAAAAATATTCTAATGCAAGTTGAGGTATCTCGTTATCATGGCCTTTAAGAAGATCATTAACTTAAAAAGCTATAGATCCTGCATTGTATTGAGAAGTATTTTATTCTGCCCTTTTATTACCTATTTCCCGAGTAAATCAAAGAACTACCCTTTAAAGTGTACTTAAACCTAAATATAAATAGAAGCGGAAGGAACTTTTTAATGAAGGTAAGTTCACTTATAAATGTGCATGTTTAAATTTCTTTTATGTCATTAGATAGAAATCATCTTGCCCTCATATATAACATCCAATCTCGGCAGCATATACATTATCCACCTCCTTGGCCTTCACACCAGACATTAGGCTAATCACCTATCCCGGTTCTCTATCGGATTTAACGCTTTGTATCCTTAAAAAAGTGGGTAGTGGAACAAGAATCTCCTAAAGCCAAGATGTGGTGTAACTAATGAATGATTAAGAAAGAAAGAAGGAAAGAAAGAAAGAAGGAATGAATGAATGAAAGGAGGGAAGGAGGGAAGGAGGCGGGGAAGGAGAGAGGGAAGGAGCGAAGAAAGAAAGAATGGAGGGAAGAAAGGAAGGAGGGAGGGAAGGAGAGAGAGGAGGAGGGAGGGATGGAGGAAGGGAAGGAAGGAGCAAGCATGGAAGGAGGGAGTGAGGGAAGGAGGGAGGGAAGGAGAGAGGAAAGGAGGGAGAGAAGGAAGGAGAGAGGGAAGGAAGGAGAGAGGGAGGGAAGCAAGTACGGAAGAAAGGAGGGAAGGAAGTATGGAAGAAAGGAGAGAAGGAAGGAAGAGCCCGCCTTGGTAGCGTGGTGGTAAGGTGTCTGCCTCAAGTTCAAGAGGTCAGCTTGAGTTACCTGGATTAGTTTTTCCCGGGGTTTTCCCTTATCCTGACGGACGAATGTCGGGTATCTCTAAGTAAATAAGTAAATGAATTAATTAATTAATTTTCTTTTACACTTCTACTGTACAATCTCGCCTTTATACGTTCACTTTTTTTGTCACTCAACATGCTTACCAATCTTCTTTTTCAATGTTATCTCACATATTTCAGCGTAAGAATAAACCTTAAGTTTACACTGCCGTATCATACGACATACGGTTGAAAACAAAATATCACTCCTGTAAATTATACTGTTTCATCATCCGCTCCGCTGCAGTAACAATGCTACGTATACCATGCAGTATTTCTATTTATGTTCTAACAAACAAATAAATGTACATGACTATATGATTTTAATATTTCAAAATATATCAATTTATCTTTGTGAATCATGGTATCATTCGTGACGAGCTGAAGGTCTGCAGGACCTTATAGGACCACAAGTTATATCTGTTGGACAATGTTCTCCAGAAAATCAGAAAATAGATTTTGGAGTTTGTGTAATGCTGAAGTATTTTCTCTCTTATGTTTTTGTTCCTATTTAAATGTTATTGTTATTTGGATTGGGTAATATATATTTATCTCATGTTAACCTGTGACATGGTGTGGTGTGACATGTCCAAAAATTCACGCTTCGATTCTCAGGAACACTCATCATGGAAAATCTAAAACAATAGACTATAACAATATGCGCCTTTATATTGAAAAGTTCTCATGTTATGTAGTTGTACAACGTTAACTAATCAAAGGATGCCAACACAGAGTGTGTTCAATTTTCTGTTAATCCACACTCACGTTAAGGCTCATTGGTATCTGGCCTTACTTTAAAGTGATCGCACAGTCACTTGTCACAGAATCTAGCACTGATCTCTTTGGCGTTCCAGAAAGAAAGATGAATTTTCTTTTGGTTTCTACACCAAGATTACTATCACTACCCATATATCACTTTTATATGATTGGCCAATTTACTACTACGTCACTATATTGCGTAATACAATTATTACTACGGCCAATTACAAAATAACATATATTTTTTAACAATTTTGTTTGTTTTCATTTTATAGATTTAAAATGTTTCGAAACCTTTTAAATAGAAATCAAAACAACTATTACAATGTGCATGGGTATATTCTGGACTCCCTCCGCTCAACTATATCTTCCTTATCTAGCGCAAAATGAAAAGCAGCATCCTCTAACAATATCTAAGATAAAAATGGAAAAGTTAAAGGTAACGAAGATGTAACTAACGGGAAGCAGGTGTTGGGGTATCATATTTGCCTCCTTCCTAATCTCCATTCGACACACTCATCCAAAACCAAGTGAATACCATCCACTGTGATTTCATTAAATACGATATTGCCAGAGCTGCAGCCAAGACGTAAGAAGTGAAGAACAAAGACGGAAGCAAATGAAGCGGAAGAAGAAAAGGGTAAGCTGAAGTAGCGGTTCCTACTTCTCCAAGAGAATCTCTCGAAGCAATTAGGAGTGCGCAATCGATTTTATGAAGCTGGTGCAAGAAGCGGTAGAATTATGAGGAAGGAGAAGTCCGTGCTTGGGCAGACAGAAGATGCCCGTAATTTCTGCATTCTAGAAAAGGATGCGCTAAATCTTTTTGTTATAACTTTATAAAGCAGAGGTAATAATTACAGCAAACAGTTCTAACATAAATCATCTAGAAGTATGCCAATATCAGGCCCTGCGACTAATAACTGGTCCAGCAAAATCAACTCCAATCACGGCAATTCAAGCCTTAACTTGGAACTATCCAATACATTTGACTTTAGAGGAGCAGGCACTAATACAACATGAAAAAATGTTGCGGTTAAAAACAACAAAATGGGCGAAAATATTACTACAACCAATCAAGATGAAAATACAAACAAGTTTCCTACACAAAGTTATGGAATTAAGAACAGATCTGAATCTTCCCAATTCTAAAGAAAACCTTTTAATCAAAGAAAACCCACTGACTTTTGAACCAATTAATATTGAATTAGATCTAGAACAAATAGTTACAAAATCTGAAGCTTTTAAACCTGTACTAAAAGCACTAGCATTAGAAACTGTGAACAACTGATACCCACCTGAAGAATGGTCACATATTTATACAGATGGATCTAACTTGGACAACAACTCAGGAGCACGAATTAAGTGTGCACTGTTCTCATTCTATCAACCAGCAGGATACCACACAACAAATTTTGATGCAGAAGTAATGGCTATTCATATTTCACTACAACACCTTCTATACAGAATATATAAAATCAACAATGCGGTCATAATTTCTGATTCTAAAGCAGCATTATGTGCAATAAGTTCATATAAAATGAGGTAAATCCAAATTAAAGAATGTCACAAAATGATCCAACAACTTCAAAAACTACAGATAAGAATTATATTATAGTGGATACCTGCAAATTTTGGAGTTGCTGGACATGAATCAGCTTATTTTCTTGCCAAAAAGTGCAAATTTAATTCAGAACAAAAGTAAAAACTTACCCTTTATGGAAGCCAAAGATAAAAAATGGAACATTTTAAATAAAAATTCAAAAATTATTCCTGAAATCCCACGTAAAGCTGCAGTAGCCAATTTTACATGCTTATTTGGCCAAACACCTACACAGAATAATACAAATCCAAATTGTCCTCTGTGCAACAATGAGGAGGAAATGACTGAAGAACATCTTTTAACCTGTGAAACCCTACCTGCCGGACCCACTACACAGAAATATTGGAGAGCAAGAGAGCTACTGGCTTCATTGCCAAAGCCTAGTATTTGAAAACAACAAAATTATTTTTGTTACTGTTTTGTTTTAGCAAAGATAATATATTCTCAGTGGATTCATTTTTTCTTCTCTGTTAAACAGATTTATTTGGTATCCACTTAATCAGAATACCAGCGTCGTCATGGTGATGATTTCAAGGGATTTGCTTTCCACGGTTTATTAAACTAAGAAATTATTTTCTGTGAATTCCACATAGAAATTCCTACTAATATGTTGGCCTAGGTCTGGTCTCTACCGGACACTTTCCCACGGTCTGTGAGATATGAGCTTGAAACTGACAGTAAAAAGTTTTGTTATCAGCTGCCATGGACTCATCAAGTCACTGGGCGGAATACTAGTCGGCCACGATATGAATCCACTCGGTGAGAAGCGTTACTAAACAGTTACGTCACAAGTGGGCGGAGTACCGCAGGTACAGTCGGATAACGCAAACGTCAACCTTACCGAGATACTTTCAATGTGACGTGCAGAAGTAGTGTAGTTCAACACGGTGCTCCTTCGAACCTTTTCTTGTGCAGTTAAAATTCTAATAGTATAATGGCAGTTGCAGTGCTCGCTCTGACAAAATTGGCATGTGCTTGTGAAGAGTTTAATTACGGAGGCACCTACAAAGTTAAAACAAGAAAAGTATCCCACTGTAATGAAAAGCACATATATAGACAAGTCATATATAGGCTTGTCTGTAGTCAAGAAATAAAGGAGAAAGGGTTACTCGTACTCCTTGAGAAAGCAACAGTCAGAGCAGCAAAATTAGTGGGAAAGTTTGGGAGAGCTATCATGAACAGAAAATGATTCAACGACTGGGGCTAAGGTTATAACTTCGAAGAAAAATCGAAAATCAGCCACAATCATGTCTCTTGACGAGTTTGATAACTGCGTTGTGCGTAGAAAATGTTTGGACTACTATGAACAGAAAAGGAAATTACTACTTTGAGGAAACTCCTGAACTTCGCTAAAGAATAAATATTCAAGGTGGCTAAGAAACACTTAGAAAAAATATTAAGAATAATGGGATTTCAATGTAAGAAGTGCAAAAACAAACAATCTGTGCTAATGGAGAAACCATAAATTGTAAAACTTGCAGAGTACTTAAGGACCATTAGTGAAAATGTAAAAGGCACACGTAAACCAGGAGTTTATACGAACGAGTCTTGGTTCCATACTCACTAAACCGTCAAGAAGTGCTGGCAATATTACGAAGTAGCAGGTGTGTTGACTAATAATAGGCTGGTCAATGAGCAATTGTTGTACATGCAAGGGGATCCATGGGATTTATTGACGGAGCCGAATTGATTTCCGATTGAAAATCCAAATCAGCGAATTTTCATGATGCAATGAACAGTCAAAATTATAAAAAGTGGATAGAAAAGAAATTAATATAAAATATTCCACCTGAAATCATTGTTGTGCCATACCGTATAGGAAAATAAAGCCCCTAACACTTCATTTAGAAATGCACAAGTTATTCATTGGCAAACACAAAAGAAACTTAAACATGATCCGCAAATGACAAAAAATGAGCTACACATAGTGAAAATTAATTTAAAAAAGCCTCTTTATTGGCTTGATAGAATAATGGAACAAAGGGGCTTTACAGTCTTACGCTTTCCTCCGTAGCACTGTGACCTTAACTCTATAGAGCTATCTGGAATTTAATTAAACAAAAGATGTATCATCGATTACTTTGAGTAACCTGAAGGCTATGACAACAAGCTGCATTGCTCAAATAACACAAAATGATTAGATAGCAGTATGCAGACACGTGAAAGGAACTGATTTTAAGAGACGAGATGATTTAATGGAGGAAACAATTGAGGATATAATTATAAACGTGGTTCTAGAAAGCAACAATGATGACGATGAAAATTGCAATCGTAATGCATGTTAGTTCGAGAATATGAATATCGAAACAAAAGAATGCAGTGCCACTCATACAGCTGATAAAGGGAACAGTAACACGGATATAGCAGTTGAAGGACCTGAAACAAATATTTTCAAACTTGTTGCTTCCGAGAAATAACGTGAAGGCATCAGCAGGCGTGTACTGTTTTAACTGTGTGACTGTACCTTCCCAGTATCGCCTTTCGCCTCGCTTCCCTCAGTACCCTAAATTTCATGTAGTAAACAAAAACAGTGCTGCCCTCCTTCAAGTGCATTCATATCTTGGCCGACTAGTACATTACTGTCAAAAGCATGCCCTTATAGCGTTGCAACAGCTACGGGTTTAGTAAAAAATTTACGCGCCTTTTTACATGTATATGGGCATGTTAATCCCTGTTTTCAGTGTCTTAATTTTACGAAGAAGATTAGTGAGACTTTAGCACGTTTAGTCTATGGTAGTCTGCAGGACATCTGCATCTAACGTTTACACTCGTTATCAAAAGGACCACCATGTGGCGTCATACGAAGTTCTGGAACCAGAAAACCCGCTCTTTTCAAATATTTATGTTACATATACGAAACTATCAGGGAAGGTACAGGAGAAAATGAATCGCAGTCTTTTTTGATCAGCCCTCAACGTATTAGGCAAAACATGTAATCGAGAATTGTTGTAGGTTTTACTTTTGTTGGTGTATCTACCATTCAGGCAGCTTTCTTTAAGTTCTGTATCGCGTTTACCTTCTGTACTACTTAACTAAAGGCAAAAGAAGTATTACAATCATCACTGCAAAGTACTGATTTAGTCTAACCAATGAAAAAAGCATACTTTTGGAAAAAGGTATATTTCTGACTGCCTGTCTGTGTGCCTGTCTCTGAGCTTAAATATAACGAAGATGCCCATATATAGGTAGCCAATTTTAGCACTTTCAATCATGCGATAGGTATAATTTCCAGTTAATTGTCACATCTAACCGACCACAACATACTTTTGGTTTTAAAGAAGACTTGTTCAAGTTGTTTAAATCTTAATATCTTAATACTTAAAATCATTAATGAACGTATATATAAAACCATATAAAAATATTACTAATTTAAAGAAATCAGAAGCTACAGCCATTTATAAGACGCTTACTTATCAACATTGGGCCTTCAAAAAATTTAAAGGATCTTCCAAAACTATAATATAAAATTAGCCTCAAAAAACTAGTTCAGTCTTAAGAATTTACTTAAAAAAACTTTGAGCAGCACCATTGAAAAATTAAAATTATCTGGAGTATACAAAATACCGTGTAACAACTATGATTCATCTTATAGTGGAAGAACTAAGAGAAGTCTAAAAACTCGTCAAACAGAACACCTGAGAAACAAAACTTAAACAAACAGCAAAATCTGAAGTTGCTAATCACTTCTGGAAATACAACCATGAAATTGGTCAAAGTATACAATTATTAAAACATGTACAAGCTGTTAATAAACTGGATATTTGGGAGAAGATTTATATTCTAAATAGTGAAATAGAAAATATTTTGAATTTTGATATACCAGCATTGAATAGTGTTCTACAATTTATTAAACCAGTCAACACAAGTCAAAAACAAGTTCAGCCCATTATTATGAATAATATAAATCCAGTTAAAATTAACCCAGACTTCAACCAATCTAGGTTACCCAGGAGGCAGATGGAAGAGGAAGCACATCTTCTTCAACAGACAAGTAGTAATCAGGATATTGTTCCAGAAAATGAGATAGAAGATGAAGTATATTTGCCACAACTCCATCAGTTCAACTTCTCCACATCCAGAGATGAACCAACTCCAACCAGTTAATATTACAGGTGACAATCAATCATCTGTGTCCAGCCCCAATGTTCCAGTCCTAAATGTTGGTATTGAAAATCAGGAGATCGTCAAGGGGAGGAGCCTTAAGTTTCTTGGTAAGTCAAGTTTATGTCCGTCGACAGTAGTTGTAGCAGCATCCACTGAAGATGGTCTGAAGCAAAGACCGAAAAGGGCTTTTGGAAGAAATGGTGAACACCTGCCTAGTCTGAGTGAGTAATCTTACAAAGTAAGCATGCCAGCTACTCATATTTTATATACTTTTGGTTACCATTTTTTCTCAAAATTGCATTGTTTAGGATGTATGTATGTCCTGCATTTTCTGCTAATCACTTTTAAAGTTGTCACCTTAATGTTTTTGCATAACTAGCAAACATTACTATTATGTTATGTTATCATTATATAATTTATAAATCAAATATATTTCTTACAGTGTATAAAATGAGCATTTACTTACCCTATAAAATATCATATATCTAGATCTCCATACATTACAATAAATGTGTACCTACATATTTCTGCTGTTCGATGATATAATTTTTCTGATTTTTCTCAAAGCCTTTGCCTCTGTACTTTTCATTACTTAAAATGTCTCATACTTATTAGTTTTCTATCAATAAACTCGCAGTTTCATTTGTAGTCTCAAATTCAAGAACACGAATAAAAATGTATGGTCCATTTTTGGAGTGGCTTATTAGACTCATCTTAAATAATTTTTGGAGGGGGGAAACGTAGAGTCAGACTGAAAAATTCAACTCCATAGCCGGGTTTTGAACCACGGATCTTCTGGTCTCCGTCTAGCCGCTCTAACCCTTGAGCTACTATGGCGAACGTGCCGATATGACATTAAATTCTCCAACTGACTCGTATGTTTCCCAGTAAACCACTTAGGAGTTTTCATAAAGATATGAGAGAACTTCCTTAAAGGCGACTTACAACATGTAAGTAATTTAAGGCCCGGGCTTTATAGTTAACCACTATTAGGACAATTAATGGAAATTAATTGTTCTTTAACTCTGGTCGTGTGAAGGCTAAATTGTGGAAACGTAGAGTCAGACTGAGTCAGTTGGAGAATTGAATGCCATTCGGCACGTTGGACATAGTAGCTCAATGGTTAGAGCGGCTGGACGGAGACCAGAAGATCCGTGGTTCAAATCCCGGCTATGGCATTGAATTTTTCAGTCTGACTCCACGTTTCCACAATTTAGCCTACACACGGCCAGTGTGAAAGAACAATTAATTTCCATTATTTGACGTAACAGTGGTCAACTATAAAGCCCGGGCCTTAAATTACTTACATGTTGTAAGTCGCCTTTAAGGTAGTTGTGTAATGTGTTTTTTAGAACTCCTAAGTAGTTTACCGGGAAAAATACGAGTCAGTTCGAGAATTTCTCTTATCGGCACGTTGCAAATAGTAGCTCAATGGTTAGAGTGGCTGGACGGAGACCAGCAGATCCGTAGTTCAAATCCCGGCTATGGCATAAAATGTTTCTCCACCTTAATCAGCCACACGTTTGGGCGCAATATGAAGCAAAATTTATATGTTGTAAACACAATTCTTTCTCTTCTCGTGTGAGATTTTGCTGATATCAGTTTCTTCTGGTCACCAATTGTATCATAAGAGTCATTTCAATTACCTAAAACTCCTTACTCCTGCATGCCTACTCATGACTAACAAGATTACAGAACACATATCTATGAAGATTATTGATTTTCTTCTTCTATCCAAAACTTGTCATCTCTTCACATCAAGCAAGATTATGTTGTTGTTGTTGTTGTTGTTTTCAAATGCCAGGCTTTGGCAATGAAGTCATTACCTCTCTTAAGTAGCATAAATGTAACCGTTTTTTAAGTGGACACCAGTTTTTTCCTTGTAATGGTGGTTACATCATCCACTCACTTTAACCCCCAGTATGTCTGGAGGGCCACCACTATCTTTGGTTAATGGGTCCATCGGACCTGGCTGGGAGGAGTTTTAAAATCCAGCGGCTTTTCTCACAAGCACCAACTGTGGAACACTTGTACGCCGTGACAGGCCAGCGTAAGGAAAAAAAATATGGAAAGATCTGGAGACAGAAAGGTCAAGAGTCTTAAACCTGATATTAACAATTGACAATGCTATATTATCTAAAACTGATAAACTTATTTCTTTTGATGTAACTGTCTTATTCCGTATTATTCCTAGAGAAAAACTTTTAATTTATGTAAAAACGTAGTTGAATTCACTAAATTTACATGATGACTTAATAGTTCGTTTTGTTAAACTTACTGAAATTTGTTTAGATCAAAAGTTTTTCACTTTTAATGGTGAATTCTTTCAAAAAACTAAACAAAGATTATTGATTTTCTTTTCTTTAGCAACCGTTCATATGTTTTTATATTTTCATTGCATAGCCCACTAATATTCAGATCAGAAAACAAAACTCATTTCAAACAAAAACTCCCATTACAAATGCCCTTCTTCGAAATATGTGGAAAATTATTTTATTTTAAATACTTCAACAATGTGTTTTCATATATTTTGAAGAATGCCCCAAATTTAACAATTTTGTTTACAATAATGAAAAATAATATAAATATAACATACATAAAATATAACAATAAATATACATTGAATAAAATATAACAATAAATGAACATTTAACAACTTGGCATTACTATAAGGCTTTTTTTAAATGTATCTTTGTCTTCATGTAGGGGTGAGCTCTGCCCCAAATTTGCATAAAATTTTCCTAATTAACAACTTTACATTACTCAAAATCAACAAGACGTGATATATACAAAGAATATTTAACATAACAATGTATATACAAAGGAACTCTGTGTTTTAGTGTATCATGTTGGGTGATTCATCCCAAAATTAATTTTTCCAGTTATCTAAGGAATACCTTAGGATTATCTCCAGATTCTTCAACGATAGTGTGTGGACTTACGTCATTTAACAAGTAATTTGTACAATTTGTGGGACCTTGACTGTGTACATTAGTGTGTGAGCATATTGGGTGTTGGTTTGTTACTGTTTACATCAATGGAATCAATGATTTAGAGTCATCACTCTCCAGATAACTCTCAACATTATGTGGAACATTACCTGAATTACAAGGTAAGTCTGCAGATGTTACATTTTTAGAATTTGATTGCATTTTGGTTTTCATTAATCTTATTTGCCTGTAATGCAATCATAACTTTGGTTAGTTTCCCATTTTTTTTTTTTTTTTCAAAATTCTCTTGCACAAGTTTTATTTGTGAAATTACTCTTTCATTTTTCTTAATAGGTTCTAACACTTGTATGATATTACCTGTATCTTTTTCATCCATTTGTGTTACATTTTGTATTGAATTATTTTTACGTTCCTCCCTATCCTACACTTTTAGACTTCCATAAATAGGAAAGTCCAATATTTCATATGTTAACAGCATCTCAGTAGATGCATAACGAACAGTTTTCAATTTCTGTCTAGGATCGATATCATTCTGTGTCCAGTGGGTATTTCTGTTGCGGACGGCGGGTCTTAAAGGTGCTGTTACAAACTCAGTGGTTCCCCCTGGCGTGAGGGGCTGCTTTCTCTCTCACAGTGACCTACATCCTCTCACAGAGCTACTGTGTCTCGCGTTTTGAATATTATTAGGAAGCCCTTCGCCTTTTGTGATCGTGGCTGGAATGTTAAAGGTCGACTTAGAAACAGCCCTTCTCTCTTTGTGCCGTCTGTTTCGTGTAGCAAGGGTAGGGGAAATGTTTGTGACTCGCTAATAACATAGGTTCTGCTTCCCAAGTTCTCCGAGCAGTAGGGATGATCAGAAAGTAAGTTGCTCCATATAATGCTGTTTATTATGTGTTTCAAATGGGAAGGTGTTTGTCCTTGAACGCCACTGCGTGAGTAACCAGAGTCCTGCGGTGTTGTCGTATTGCATTCCCGCTAAGTGGTGTGTGAGTAGCGCTAACCTAATCAATCTGTATGAAATACTGTTCGCGCTAAGACAAAAATTCATATTTTGCCAAAACTGATTCACGTGGAAGGTAGAGAGTAATATATCTAACAAAACCATGAAAACCCTATATTTTTAGCAAAAACAGTTTTTCAAATACAAATAAATAAAGCACTATTACCTGTATTACAACAATAAATCGTTACGTAAGCACTGTATGAATTTGGCATCTAAGCGTGTACGTATATTTATAATTACTCGTAACTGAAACCTAAATCTTTGGCATGACGTGATTAAAAATCACTTTGAGTAAGCCAATTCGAGCAAGAGGAAACAAATTTCCTGCTGCCCTGGCAGAACGTGTCTGGTCACATTAAAGCTTTCTTTATGAATGGTTCGTAATCTCTAATTACTCTAGAGAGTTCAAGGTGGTTGGTGTGTACATATGTATGTAAATATACTTTTAGTTACTCAGAACTGAAATTTAAACTACTAACATGACGTGATAATGATTAAGTCAAGGTGTTAAATTCGAGAAAGCAAACACTTCAATTCCTGTTAGCCTGTGGGATGCTGTATGCTTATATCTAAGAATGAATGCTGGATAAGAAGTGTTTATTTACTCGGATCAATATCATTCAGTTCTTTACACAACAGTAGAGTAAGAGTTAAATACCTCAATGGCTTCTTGCGGTGAAATTAGTGGCGAGTCAAAAAGCAGATATTTTAAAGTCAGACTAGAAGTGTTATCTTTAAGCTGTGCACGTTCTTCAAAAAGTTTTCGGAAACAGAAACTAAAAATTAATTGTTGTAAAGAGTACTTGCGTTTTAAAACATGGAGAAACTGTATCAGCTGTATCAACTTGCAATTGAAATGGGACACAGGTAATATGCCTCCCACCTTACCACTGCCAATATAGTCCAATTGAGTTGGTGTGGGCTCAAATAAAAAGGGGAATTGCAAACAGAAATAATACTTTTATACTGACGGACGCCCTATGCCTTGGGAGGATTGAGTGACATGAGATTATACTAAGAGCGGCCTAATAGAGGAAAAACGACAGCAGAATGTAGGGTCCCTAAGAACTACTTATTGAAACCGTCTTTGGCAGCTCATACAACCAGCTTCCTAGTCTCCCACTTTCCCTTCCCTCGTACTAGGACACATCAGATTTCGTTGACGAAGTTGTGTAAATGGCGTATTCCTTGCCGCTGACAGAACTCTGGAAAAGCCCACTAGAATGGAAAGTAGAAGGATAGAACATTCGAGAGGTGTAATTAACTTTTCCAACATTTGCCTGGAGACACTGGGAAACCCGACAAAAAACTAGAACACTTAACCGAACGCATGACCTCCTAAATGCTGGTCACAGATGCTACCGCCTAAAGTTAAAGCAATTACTACACTCAAGCCTAGAGTTCTAGCATAGAGAGTTTACAAATTTTGAAGATGATCTTCATCTGTTTAGTCTCATGGATTTGAAAAACCTTCCTTGTCTTTAGTATCTGAGTGACATAATTTGTGTGCGATGCTCTTGTTTTATTTTATTTTTCTATTTATTTACCTCCTAGTTAAATTTATGCTCCTAGCTTACATTTGTCGTGTTTTTCTTAGAATAAGTTTATTTTAGGTACAGTTCATAGTTCATTTAAAGATAATTCAGATAGGAAAAAGTGGACCATTTTCATATGTGTAGAAAAGAAGTGAAAAGGGAACAAGGACTATCCGCTACAGATATTTCTGTTCTTTTTAGATTGTCATAAAACAATGTTAGAAGAAAGGAGATGGTGATCAGTTCCTTCTGATTCGAATGACCAAGCGTCAACTTACACTTCTGGAGTACAGGAGTCCAATGAAGTCAACAATGAAAAAATGCCTGGGCATACAGTATCACGTCTAAGTCTGGGATCAACCCAGGGAACTTTCCGTTGACAGGAACTAAAGTTCCGCTCTAGGGTGCTGTAGAGTAGCCGTATTCCCATAAAAGCCCTGGGTGTTCAGCGGGCGAGCCTGTTTTCAATATCCGCTTGGCGCCTCATGTATGCCAGTTCCTCCGTCTCTCCCTCCTACCCAGCCGTATGTGTCAACCTGTATGCGCAAAGGTCAGTGTGTATCCTCATCTATAGGAGTGAACTTGGTTATCACGTGCTTTGTTGGGAACACTAAATCTGTGAAACTTATCAGTTAGAATGTAGTTAAAGGAAAACTAAAGCCCAATCTTCCAGAAAAGCCTGTTCACGTGATAGACAACCCTTCATATCACAATGTGACCAGAGAAAAATGCCACACAGCGAACACAAAATAGCAGGATATGCAATACTGGTTGGTTAAGCATAGAATTCCGTTCGGAAGCCATATGCTGAAAGCGGAACTATATGATCTTATAAAGCTTCATAAGCCAAAACATAAGAAATATATTGTGGATGCAATTTTAGAAGAATATGGGCACGTAGTTCTCCGCTTACCACCGTACCATCCCGACCTGAATGCCATAGAAAAAAATTTGGGCAAATGTAAAAGAGTGGGTTGCGCTTTGCATTGTGAGCTTCAACATGGGAGACGTGTGGCGTTTGTGCGAACAGCGATTTGGTGAAATAGGAGAAGCAGAATGGGTCCAGTTTGCCGGCCTGTTCACCAAGTGGAAGAGAAATATATAAAAACTGAGGGTCTCCTAGAAACAGAGGTGGAAAAGCTAACGATCACTGTTAATGACGACAGTAGCAGCAGTGATTCGGAAAGTGATTACTCAGCAACGTCTGAATATGAGTGCAGCAGCAGAGCCAAGAGGTACGTTTTCGAGGGATGTGCAGACGACATGCTGGACGGCATCGAGGAACTTCCCCAATCACCTCACGCCTAAGCCACACCCATCGGTGTTGAGAGTCGCTCCTAAGGTAAGCAATGCATTATGCCAGCGTTTATACGGAAGTAACCTAACTCTACCACTACAGTGACTCACATATACTACTCCGGCCGCAGCCAACCCGCTTGCCGCGGTGCATGTGCTGGGCTACAAGCACCGTGTTGCCTCAGTGCGTGCTTCGCGCGATTTGTCTTCCTTAGCAGTGGCGTTCCGTACTTCAGTGTCACTTTCATATGGGAGGGCACCCATTAAAGCGAGGGCAGCCATGCCGACACATTATTGCAGTCCCTTATGGGAAACTGAGTACTTCTTCATGGAATGTAGCATTGGTAATATTTAAATAATTTGCCAGAAAGAATTGCAAGCGCTGAACCGATTTAATTTCCCGCCTTGGTAGCGTTGTGGTAGCATGTCTGCCTCACGTTCAAGAAGTCCCGAGTTCGAATCTCGCTCAGGGTGAGTTACCTGGATAAGGTTTTTTCCGGGGTTTTCCCTTATCCTGTAAGACGAATGTCGCGTAAATCTAAGCTTCATGGACCCCGGACTCATTTGAGCATCATTTCACCCATTTCATTCATCGTAAATAACAAAACAAAAAAAAAGATTTAATATTCAGCGACAGTTTAATAAATTGCACGCTAATGATTATTCGGCCCTAAAAAAAAAGAACGCACTGCATAGATGTAAAAGCTCAGAGAAAAGATCATATCGCGGAAGATTAACAGAGGAAGCAGATGGCAAAAACCTCAGTTTATGTGAGTTACGAAATAGCACTAGATATTACCAGATCTTCCAGTAGTTTTTCTGATGGCCAACTTATTAAAAGATGTATGCTTATAGCTGCAAGTAAATTCATTGTTGATCAGCAATTCGAGAGTGTCTGTCTGTCACCTCATACTGTTTCACGCAGAATTCGTGATCTGGCGAGCAACAATTACGCACAACTTATTGAAAGAGCAAGAGAAATTGCTGCATTCTCTATTGCCATTGATGAGAGCACTGACCTACCAAGCATGGCTCTTTATGTATTTTTATTCAAGTATATGCACATTTGGAAATTGTGGAAGAAATGCTATATTTGGTGGCAATAAAAAGTACAACAATAGAAATCACCTTGAAATGTGACACTGAGTTAGCTGACAGTTACAGATACTGCGGAAGTTTTCTAGATTTCTACAGGAGATTCTCTAAAGCAAGATTCCATCGATTACACAGACGTGCCGCATCTATGATTGCAATGTTTGGTTCGACCTATGTATGTGATGCCTTATTTTCAGCTATGAAACGCATTGAAACCCTCAGAGAGCCAGTGGCCACGCCGTAAGTCCGTGGATAGACCGCTTGGCTCTCACCAAGGCGGCCCGGGTTCGATTCCAGGCGACCGCAAAGTGAGATTTGTAGTGGACAACACGGCGCTGGGGCGGGTTTTCTCACGGACCTCCGGTTTCCTCCGCCATATCATTCCACCGGTGCTCTATCTTCATTTCATATATCATCAGTGTCAGCGCCTGCGCCCCGTAGGGGGAGGGATGCGTCCCTTTCAGATGCCAAAGTGCGGACGCTGCGGACCCCTAGCACTCGTGGTACCTCTGACGTTACTAGAGGAACCTCGGGCCGAACATGCCGAGCCTCTCCCTCTGAGAGCTGTTCGGATTGGGTTGGACTCGAGGGGGCAGTGTGTTCCCGCCACCCACGGGCAATTGGGTACCTCCGGCCAGGATACTGGTCGCCCAGAGGAGGTAGAGGGTTGCCTAATAAGTCCCGGGAACTAGCCTGCAGAGCTAGTAGCTGGTGAGCTAGACACTGGCGAACCTGCCAAGGTTTTTTGGTAGCTGGTTCATTAAGGACCGGAGCGTAAGTGGCGTATCCACTTCCGTCCCGTCTGCCGTGTGCAGGTGGGGTGGGGCAGTTTATAAAATAGGTACTGTCCTACGGTAAAGATAACCGAGAGGCCCGGGTTCAGATCCTACGGGGCCTGGACTAATTTAATTGTCACCGCCTGCGGTGCCATGTGTAGTAAAGGCGGGCGTTAAACACTACACTACACATCTCAGAGAGCCAACATCAGTGATCATAACTTGAAGTGTGCATTAAAGATCCAGAGTTATGTTTCATTGTCTCCAAATGTGGCGAATATTGTAAAACTAAAGGATGTGTGAAGGCAAGAGTGTCTATCGAAAACTGAATGTATAAAATTCGAAACTGAAACGTGTATATTTGTTCAATATGGAGTATTCTCTGTAATACTATCACTATATAGTAAATATTATTAGGTTGTTTGTTATTTTTCAATTGTCTCAGGTTCAAAATTATGCTAATTTTCACAAAGTACTCTTTTATTCTTATAATTAAAAATATTGCTTTTATATGCCATAATTTGGCTGTATAGGCTTGAAGCCTACAGTAATGTTACTGGTATTGGGTTGCTTTATATATAATTTAATAACAATTATCAGCTTCTGAATTGTTTCTTCATTACTAACATGCCCTTAATTATTTGATGGTAACGTAAGTACTACGCGAGGTAGATTACCATATCTCCCTGGCACTCGCCAGCAACAACCAGGCACGCCGGCACCTTGCGAAATGTATAAGCAAATCGTTCATGTCAGTTGGCGGAGCCTGTGCTAGACAAATGACGGAGAACTGAAAACAGCAGATAAGGTATGCAAACATGAGCTTTGCCCGCCTCGGTAGCGTAGATGGTAGCATGTCTACCTCACGTTCAAGAGGTCCCGAGTTCGAATCTCGGTCAGGGTGAGTTACCTGGAAAAGGTTTTTACCGGGGTTTTCCCTTATCCTTAAGGGTATGTATGACTGAAATTTTCAAATTCTGAACTAATTATGCTAGCTTTTTCAAATGTACACCATAGGTGTAGTATATTGTAAACATGTTACAACCTAAATTTAAATCATTTTTCTCCAGCAGTTTAGAAATTATGATAAATTTTGTATGTTTTTTGTTACGTCACTAAAAAAGTCCCTTGCGACAAAATATTTTGAAGTTTGGTCTAATATTTTAACCCTATGTTCATAATACACATACGTTTTGAAATTGCTCTGGGTTTTTCTGTGTCTCCTTTAGTTTAGGTCACAAAAATGTTTTAATTTACAAATATTCTTTTTTGTCTAAAAAACTGTAAGTTTTGTGTTTGGAAATTAAAAATATATGCTTATATACATTTCACAATATAACCTAGGGCAATTTCCATTCCTCATGATATTCTGAACCTGTGTAGGAAATTTCATGATTGTAGTACAAAAACTGCATCGCAAGGAGCATTTTACAGGAAGAAAAATGCTGAAAATATGAACATTGAGAAAACAGCGATTAAAGATTTGATTGCATAACTCACATTAAATTCCATCAGGCTGATAAGTTTGACCCTCAGATTTCTTTTTCCTCTCCTCTGTTGCTGCTTTTTTCACCTTTTTCTTCTTTAGATGTTGCTTTTCTTCTGCACAACTTTGCTTCTTGCTTTACAGGATACGAGTCTGATCTCGCTGCACTGAAGTTTTCCTTGCTGAGTCTACTACACTTTCACCTCTGATATTTTGCTGCAGCTCCAATGACTTAAGACTACCCATGTTAAACTCACTGATGCTTTTAATAACAGCAAGATCCAATTTTTGTTTTGATATGAAAACTTCCTTTGGGCACTTATTCCATATCACATGGTGCAAAGATTCATTGGCATTCTGTGTTTTTCCTGTTTTGCACCTCTCTAGTAATGTTGTAGAAGCCAGCCTCTGATATATTGGCAACATTTTAGGAACTATTTTGTCTGAAAGCCTTATTTTTCTTTTCTTGAATTGAAAATTTAAGAACGGAAAACAGACAAAGAATGTGGATATAGGCAAAAGAGGGCGTGACTCTGACAGAGTTTAAAGGCCACCGACATTTAAATAAGCGTTTAAAAATGGCGTCCGGAGGCAAATTATTCATTTTTCACATTCGGGAATGTCTTAATTATTTTATAGAATTAAAATAAAAAAGTCGTTATTTTCACGATTTTCATGAAATTTCAGTCATACATACCCTTAAAGACGAATGTCGGGTAGCTCTAAGCTCCATGGACCCCGGACTCATTTGAGCATCATTTCACCCATTCCATTCATCGTCCGATATGACTTTACGTTGGATGACGTAAATTACACACAAAAAATGAGTTTTTATATCATTGACGATTTCCGTGATATTCGCTGTTCTTCTCTTGCAATTTTAATGCTTTTAAACCTTCATAATCCTAAACTACAATTTTATGAAATTTAAAAGGCCAAACCCAAAGTCCTAAATTTGAAATATCTCTCATTTCAGGGCATATTGTCACAAACACGAGGGTGCATGGGTGACCTGGGGTGCGTAGTGGAGAATCAGATTGTAGAGATAAGTCTCAAATATCAATTATGTTCCCTCTTGATTATATTCACATAATAATTACATTGAGTGTTCAGGCAATAAAATCGAACTCTGAGACGTTAGGCAGTACAGATGTATTTTTTTTATCTTGAAAAGTGCAGAGCGATGCACAGTGGTATCTGGACGAGTCCACTTCAGAACGGTCACAACTGTAGGGGAGGGCAGGTCAGTTGCGTACCAGTTGCTAGCAAGTGAACACGTGCAGTGCTACTCGGTAATACTACAGCTTGTTTCAAAATGTGCTTCTTTCCTGGTTCCAAGAGAGCATTTATAAATGACGCCTCCTAGCAGCACATTAGGAAATAAAGTGCTACATTTAATAACACGAGAAGTAATAACTAATATCCATAGATTTATATATATAAAAAAAACAATGCTCTGGGTCAGCTATAAAAATCTGGGGAAGGGTATCTGAGGCAACACTTGTGTCTGAAACCAGTTTCCGTTAGTTCTTAAGGAAAGAAACGCCATTGGTGCTAGTGCAACAACGTCCTTCTCTATATCCAGTAAACAAAGATTAAGAACATGCACAAAATCTAATTTGGATGTTTTAATTCAGAAGTAGTTAGGCGAACTATAAATAATTTTTAAAGCACAAATAAACAAATACCAACTTTGAAGAAAGTGCTTATGGAGCTAAAAATTCTACTAACTTCCAAGCCAGTGTCTGAACATTAAGAAGAGTTCTTTTGAAGCTAGGATTATTTGAAAACAAAAAAAGCACTAAGCGTGACAGACAAATTTTAATTCAACATCGCACCATACGTGCAGAAAGGCCTAAGTATTTACGAAATATTCGGAGATATCGAAGTGAAGTTTATATAGTTTATATGGATGAAACTTATATAAATACAGCTCATACTGGACCATACGCCTGGAGTGAAATACGTTACAGGGACTCTGCAGCGATATCGAAAGGCCGACAGTTGTTTATTATGCCTGCTGGAGGAGAACAAGGTTTCGTTGCAAATGCCTATGTACTGTTTAAGATCCAACAAAAGCGTGGAGATTACTACCATACTAAGAATTACAACTTTGTTTTTAGACACCTTATGCAGCGCCCTCCCCTCTCGTTATCTTACGCGTGTGATGCATTGTGGCGATAGGTGCACTATCCCCACTACAGTTGCTACTCATCCCTACCGCGCAGGATTCCTGTCAAGATAAAATAATACATCTGTACATTTAGTAAATTCATTAGTTGCATTTGAAGAATCCCAAACAATTAATATAACGACCAGGACTTACCTCAGGGATGTGTCAATCGAGCAGTAAAATGGACCAGGTTCTCCTACAGCCGGGAGGACTCTTCAGTAAGTCTCTCTCACTGCTGCAGGAATCTTTCTTCCTTATATACGATTTCGTAACTACGAGGGCGCCCGGCCATTTGTCCGGAAGCGTTACCAAATATGGTGTGCCACCGCCCTAGGTTTAAATTACAGCAGCCAATACGTAAATGTTCTAGAACTTCCGTAGTGACACATGACTACCTCAGTCCTACGTGACTTTTGCTCATAGCCAAGACGATGCTGATGTCATGGTAAAAATCCAAAGGGATTGCCATAGGGAGTGGTGAACCAACATCATCCTGTAACAAATTGCAAGCTGCTAAGCTCATAAAAATTAAGCGAGAATGTAGAACTATAATTCTACCAAAGAATGTCCTAATATTGGAATCCGAAATATATGAAAGGTGACCGTGCTTTTACTGCCCTTACATCTGTGACAACATACAACAAAATGTTTAATGAAAATACTTTTGTAAATTTTTACCTTAAATTTGGAGTAGACAGAAAGCAATGCTGTGTAGTAGAGTGGGTAGAGAAATTAGTGTGGGTATAGTACATTAATTTACCGATATTAAGATGCATAATATAGTAAAAGTTCATTTAATTGTTTTTTTTTCTGCCCGCTAGGAGATACAATCAATTCACCGTTGATATTGCCGTCAATAGATGTCTCTTCATGTAATATGCTTTTATGTGGAAGAAAATGTGCAAATTTTTAGCACCATTACTGAGAGATTGTAATTATACTGCTTAGTTACATTTTATGTTTAAGTTTCCATTATTACCTAGATATACAGATTAACAGTAATTGATACTAAAATTATATTGAACTTACAAACTTTCCATTATGAGAAAGGATGGCTTTCATAATGGATATATATATTTACTATGCAAAACATTTTGAAGTAATGATTTCGGAAGTTCAAACGGCATTATCATTTTAACCCAGTGGTACGTTTCTGAGGAACTGCATAAATATTAACGTTTTTCCAACAAGTTAGTTAAATACTTTATAGTTTGGAAGCAGAATATGTTGGCGAGCAAGGAGTTGCACGTTGACGCTACAGTTTGATGCAAATTGTGTTTAGCTCAGGGTAAAGCAATGAGGTTTCTCCCAGGGTGTGCGTGAGCATGTATAAAAAGGATAGTTTTAATGACACTGGAATGCCCGTTTCAAACTGGTTTAATGACTGCATCTGACTGCTTCTTTCTATCAGAACATCAAACTTGAAGTTGCCGACCAAGGGTTACCAATATATCACTGTTCAGAGAGACTGAAGGTGGAATGCTTATTACTCGATTAGCTTAATTCGTTCTTCACATACATTTGTACCGACAAATATCTTCTCTCATCACTTCGGGTCTGCTGTGCCCAAGAGAGAACCAGATAACTGCCCTAATCGGCTTCATCCCTCGGACTGCATGACCACAGCTGCGCGTGGGTGTGTTTGACTCTCACTTTCTTGAAGCCCTCTTTTCACGCAAAGATTCCCTTTGTGACAATATTGTCAATTGTGATTAGGCTCATGCCATTATTAAGGTTCCGAAGAATGCCTATTCAAACGGAGTCAAGTACTAGCCTTTAGAAAGCTGCTAAGGACACTGTTTCTTACATTTCTTTTGTTAAAACAACTATTCACTCCAACTGCTATTTGACTCAACTCCACCTGCACGCGTTGTAACAAAGAACCAACATTCCTTTGAAATCCGGCATGATTCTTTACTTATTGTAATCCTTTAATTTCGGTACCAGTTTACTTTTTTCTATGTTCATTCAATTTGTGTATTTCGAAATTTTGGTCGCTTGTACAATATTCGCAGTCTTCGCAACCATAGGTCGTTACTTCTCAATCACAGTACGAGATTCGAACCCGGCTCTCCCGCATTATAGAGTAATCTCTACTGCCATCTTAAGTATATATCAACATTTCTATGCATATAGAATAATTAGTTTCCCAGTAAATTTACAGCCTTTACTTTAAATATTTAACTCTTTTAGACTTTCATTTCTTTTATTACGTACTTGAACTTTTAAGTCATATCGGACGATGAGTAGAAAGGGTGAAACGATGCTCAAATGAGCCCAGAGATCATAGAGCTTAGGGTTACCCGACATTCGTCTTTTAGGATAAGGGAAAACCGTGGAAAAAACCTTATATAGGTAACTCACCCTTACCGAGATTCGAACTCGGGAACTCTTGATCATTTTCTTTGACATTATGAGGCATGCTTTTTAAGTCAGTAACGTTTTGGAATTTAAAAAGGACGTGCATGGATATCGCAATAATTTTATTGTTACATGAAAGCCTGTACCTTAATCTACTTTTCTACATAATTTCCGTGAATATTGAGGCACTTGTCATAACGTGGCACCTGTTTATGAATACCCTCCTCATAAAATTCTGCCGCCTGACGTGTTAACCACTGTATCACAACTGTTTTGACTGCGTCATCTTCTTGAAGACTCTGACCGTCCAGATGTTTCTTCAAGTGCAGGAACAAATGGTAGTCGCTGGGTGCCAGATCAGGGCTGTATGGAGGATGATCTAGAGTTTCCCATTGAAAAGATTTGATGAGATCTTTGGTCCGATTAGCCACATATGGACGGGCACTGTCATGCAGCAAAGCGATACCCTTACTCAACTTGCAATGTCTTTTGTTCTGGATTGCACAGCGCAAATTTTTCAATGTCTCACAATAAGACGCTGCAATGATTGTCTCATTACGAGGCAGAAACTCCACTAGCAATACTCCTTTTCTGTCCCAAAAAAAAAAAAAAAACTGTGCGCATGATTTTCCGGGCAGAAAGTGTTTGCTTAAACTTCACTTTTGTGGGTGATGATGAATGTCGCTATTCCATGGATTGTTGTTTCGATTCTGGTGTGACGTAGGCCACCCATGTTTCGTCAGCAGTAACAATTTGCTCTAAAAGATCTTCACCTTCATTGTTGTACCACGCAAGGAAATTCAATGCAATGCCTAAACGTTGGGTTTTGTGCAAATCCGTCAACATTTTCGGAACCCAATGAGAACACAATTTCCGGTACTTCATGTTCTCGGTCACAATGCGATACAAAACACTACGGGAATATTAAGGAAAATAGTTGCAAAATGATGAAATTGTTAAGCTCCTGTTTTCTCTCACCTTTTCGTCCACTTTCTGCACCAAATCTTCAGTAACGATCGAAGGACGTCCACTCCGTTCTTCACCGTGCACACTTGTGCGGCCTTCTTTAAATGCTCTCACCAAGTTCCTTAGCATTCCCTCACACATGTTTTGTCCGTAAACTTCACAGATCTCACGATGAATATTGATCGGATTTACGCCTTTAGCACTAAGAAATCGTATAACAGCCCGTATTTCACAATTGGCGGGACTCACGATTGTCGCAGGCATCTTAAACACTCAGTAATCAACGTATACAATGAAGAATCATTCTGTAATGGCGTCAGTGCGTAGACAAGAGATGTATGTCACCAGCGCGCATGCGCAGAACGCCGAGCGTAGCGCTGCGGCGGCGGAATCGCAAAACCGCACTGACTTTTAAAAAAGAACCATGTCTCGTATAAATGATACTGAGGCTGATGGTTCTTGAAATTAAAAGTCCAGGTTACAAACACCAAAAATTGGTCTTTTTATCCGTAGAAAAACACTTCGATCAACACCTTAAGTAACAGAATTACGGCACATACACATACAACTTGCAATGTCATCAACCACAAAAGAGTTCCCTTTTACGGCTGTTCCCGCACACGCGTCTAATTACCAACTAACTGTCTCCTAGTAGACCAGCAGAAGATGCGAGTCGCCCAGGTTTATCTGGGCAAGGTGTTTGCTGCTCAGCACCTAGCCGCTTAGGGCGGCTTTATCTGAGCAGTGTAGAAGAATTGTCTTGTGTCGCAGGCGGTTGTCTTGGGCAGTGGTAAATCTAGCCATATGTGGTTGCAATTGCCCAAGGGTGGGGGTGTGTGCGCGCAGTGCTGGCTGCGCTCTTCCACCTGCCTGGGAGGCATCTGAGCACAGTCCGCTTGACAGGCTAGAGGTAAAGGAACTAATACGGGTTTTACCAAACCCATTTCTGGGCTTGGGGGTATAGAGTTAGGGGAAAGTGACCCTGAATCTTTAGGCAGCCGGTAACTTGGTCTGCGGCGAGGAACCCTATGGTCGTAGCGGCCAAGGGTATTCACCAGGTTATTGAAATGGTAGTCTAGCTTATTGTAGATGTTACGGCATCTCTGCCGCACGACGTCCACAATATATGGGACTCCGGAGTAGATGTGAAGGATATTTGAAGGGAATCTACGTCCAGCGCCTTATTCTGGACGCGATGCAGTTTGCGAATAGTGGTCGGAGCCGCTGATCCCCAGACTTCGATCAGGGGCGGGATAAACGCCCGATACATGCGTAGTTTGAGATGTGTTGGCATTGAGGATTTAAAGATAGGGTACAACTGCCTAAGTGCTGCATGCCGTTGTCCGGCTTTGACCCGGAAGTGAAGCTGCGATCGAGGAGAACGCCAAAGTATTTGGCAGAGGGAACCCAGGGGTTTTGCCTCTCAACCTCAACGACCAATCCGGTCGCCTAGCTCGGACCTTATCCAGGAGCAGATCGGAGCTCTTCTCGGGGCTAATGGCCATCTTCCACCTCTCACTCCAACGACCGATGGCTCAGAGCTGGCGCTGCAGCGGAGGATAGCAATATCGTAGGTTCTTGTTTCCTACCACTGTGAGGACGTCGTTGGCATATTGGCACGTAACAGTCTGTGGTTCTAGAGGGAAATCAGACATGTAGGCCAAAAAGAGTAGCGGGGATAGAACACTGCCTTCCAGGACACCTGCTGCTACGGGTCTGATTGATGACAGAAGTCCTTCCACTCTCACATTGCAAATGCGGTCTCTGAGGAAGCTGCTAATCAGGGCGAGATAGGGAGGTGGTATATTGGCCTCCCTGAGCTTGCCCAGAAGGCCTTGGTTTCAGGTGGTGACAAAGGCTGTTTCTACGTCTAGTACTACCACGACTGTCTTGAGCTTTTCCTGGAATCCCAGGGCTGTCCTCCCGGCCAGTCATAGCAGCTGCAGGGTCGTGGAGTGTCCATGACTAAAACCAAACAGGTGATCGGGTAGGAGCTGCCTTTCCTCGAAGAGACGGGTCAGGCGGGATAGGAGCAGCCGCTCAACTATTTTTGAGACTGGGCGGCGCCTTTTATAGCTTACTCCTATTCCGGAATGTTCTCAAACAACAATCAAGACAGCGCTAGAGGAAAGAAAAACTCTCCAGAAATCCATCTCCTTCCCCCCATCGTTTCGGAGAGCTTTTTTCTCCACACTGTAGTGCCCATCTCTTTGATCTCGTCCCTCAGTAATGCGTCCGCTACAATATTAAAATGCTTATGTTCTCATATTTTTATTTGGGATTAGTTTTTAATGCTTTCATTAAGTATAAGTTAGTAGGTTATTTGAAGCCTTTTATTGCCATTTGAAAATGTACTCTTACCCACGCCCACTTTGCCAGTCTTTTAGTTTACAACTAATTATCAGCGCGATGGTTTCTCTGTAGCGCTGTGATAGCATTACTGATTAGCAAAAAACAACAGATCACGTTGGATTCCCGCTACTGGCATAAGGATGGTCCTCCGCCTAGTGCAGAGTTCACTCAGCCTTGTTACGTCCCTAAGGAGCAAATTGTTGGGCTACTTGACTAATAAGTAGCCTCTCATGGTTACTTAAATCGCACATACCGGCGGGAGAAATATTGTATTGTAGTAATTCTAGTAAACTAATAATATTGTACGATTATGCTTTATTATCTCGTAGTTTCCTTTGGTCCTATACATTATCTCTCTTGGGCAATATCATGGTACTGACAGAATGAAATGTGTTTATTTCCAAAAAATCCCTGATTAAACCTTAACGTAAGCTAATTGAGACTTTACTAATTCTGAATCATCAAAATATTAAACTCACATTTATAAAATTTATAAACCATTTTTGCCAAATAGGATAATTTGTGGATTTTAAATATTATATGCTTCAGGAACTGTAGTACATAAAAGTAACTGTAATAACCGTGTGTCATTTCAAATCCCTTTACTATATGTTATACTTGCATCTGTGAATAAATGTTAATTCTGTGTGATGTGAAACTAAGTGCTACTGTGCTTCTGTGAATGCAAGATGCAACAAAGGGTCTCTGTAACACAAGGACTTCATAAAGTAAGCGAGACAAATGACGCATTATTTCTGTATTTCACTTGGCCCTTGGTGAAATACAAGTTGTTTATTAATGACCTCACCCTCATAAAAATGATTGAAAGCATCATTTTTACATATATATTTAACCATACAAAGGTAATAATTTCACCGCCACAACACGGTTTCATGCCAAAAAGATAAATTGTCACAAATATTTTTAACTTTACTGAGTATGTATCATTATTATTATTATTATTATTATTATTATTATTATTATTATTATTATTATTATTATTATTATTATTATTATTATTATTATTATTATTATTATTATTATTATTATTATTATTATTATTATTATTATTATTATTATTATTATTATTATTATTATTATTATTATTATTATTATTATTATTATTATTATTATTATTATTATTATTATTATTATTATTTATAATTTACGTATAGGACGATGAATGCAAAGGGTGAAATGATGCTCAAATGAGCCCGGAGTCCATAGAGCTTAGAGTTACCCGACATTCGTCTTTCAGGATAAGGGAACACCCCGGAAAAAACCTTATGCAGGTAAATCACCCTGACCGAGATTCGAACTCGGGACCTCTTGAACGTGAGGTAGACATGCTACCACCACACTACCGAGGCGGGCATGTATCATTAGAACTAGACCACTTTAAACAAGTAGATGTAGTATGCACTGATTTTCAAAAGGCTTTTGATAAAGTTGATCATAACTGTTTACCTGCTAGGTTAGCTAAATTATGTTTTTTTTTCCATTAATGAAAATGTTTCTATCATTTTTAAAAGAGAGATTGGAGGTATTATATTATAAGCATTGTATGTCATACCAATTTAATGTTAGTTCAGGGATTCCTCAAGGTTCTAATTTAGGACCTTTGTTATTCTTATGTTATATAAATGATTTACCTAATAGTGTAAAGCATTAAAAAATGCTAATGTCTGCTGATGATGATAAATTGTATAAAAGTATCAATAATGTTAACGACTGCATGGAACTTCAACAAGACTTTGATTCTTTTTATGAACTGAGCGTAACAAACAAACGTTCATTTAATATTAGTAAGTGTGAAAACTGTCCTTCACTAGAAGCAAAAATCCCATTAAATATGTTTATAATATTAATATGACACCGCTCGTTGAAGTGGTTGAAAATAAAGATCTAGGAATACGTTTTACAGGAAATCTTAAATTCAATAGACACATTGATTTAATATCAAAATTGCTAAAATGCCTTGGATTCATTATTCAAAATGCCTATTCATTTAAAGAAAAAACATTAATTCAACTTTATAAGTCATTTTTGAGACAAAATATCGAATTTGGAATCCTATTTTTTTATTATTTCTTTGTTACAATTTACGTCCTGCAACGTTAAGTTATATCCGACGATGAACGCATTTGGTGAAATGATGCTCAAATGACTTAGGGGTCCATGGAGCTTAGAATTACCCGACATTCGCCTATTAGGATAAGGAAAATCCCCGGAAAAACCTTATCAAGGTAACTCACCCTGGTCGAGATTCGAACTCGGGAAGTCTTGAACGTGAGGCAGACACCCTACCATCTATGCTACGGAGGTGGGCGGAATCCTAAGATGATAATGCATATCACCGCAATAGAAAGAGTACAATCAAGATTTCTTAAGTACATACTCTTTAAAAGAACTGGATATTACCATACTTACTTTTGGAAGTGTTTGAATTTAAAGTTTTGAAGTTTAGAAGACACATTGCGGGATTAATATTTCTGAACAGAGTATTACATTCGGTTATTGCTGATATTAATATTTCAACAAATATATTACTTTATGTACCCAATAAAATAAGCAGATTTAGGAGGCCCCTTTTGATCTCGAAAGCAAAGGCAGAAATCGATAAAATTTCATCATTACACAGATATATGTATTTATATAATAAACTTCATCGTTTCGTTGCAGATATTTTCAACATGCCTGAAACTCAATTAAAATATAATATAACTACTAACTACTTATTCGCCGTTCAGTGAATTACAGAAATTGGCAATAGTAGTATCGTTTCTGTAATTAGGAATAGTAAAATAATTACTTACCATGCCATCTTGACTTTTTTCTCTCTTTTTTTCTTTTATTCATTGTTTCTATTCAACATACTTCTCTTTCTGTATTAATTTGTGTCCATTTATGCTTTTCTTGTGTTTTATTTGAGTATGTATATTATTATATGTAAACACGTATGTATGATGAACATTGTAATTGGGCTCACACGAATAAATAAATAAATAAATAAATAAATAAATAAATAAATAAATAAATAAATAAATAAATAAATAAATAAATAAATAAATAAATAAATAAATAAATAAATAAATAAATAAATAAATAAATAAATAAATAAATAAATAAATAAATAAATAAATAAATAAATAAATAAATAAATAAATAAATAAATAAATAAATAAATAAATAAATAGATGGATGGATGGATGGATGGATGGATGGATGGATGGATGGATGGATGGATGGATGGATGGATGGATGGATGGATCGATGGATCGATGGATCGATGGATCGATGGATCGATGAATCGATGGATCGATGGATCGATGGATCGATGGATCGATGGATCGATGGATAGATGGATAGATGGATAGATGGATAGATAGGTAAATAGGTAAATAGGTTAATAGGTAAATAGGTACATAGGTAAATAGGTACATAGGTACATAGGTACATAGGTACATAGGTAAATAGGTAAATAAAGAAGTAAATAAATAAGTAAATAGGTAAATAGGTAAATAGGTAAATAGGTAAATAAGTAAATAAGTAAATAAGTAAATAAGTAAATAAGTAAATAAGTAAATAAATAAATAAATAAATAAATAAATAAATAAATAAATAAATAAATAAATAAATAAATAAATAAATAAATAAATAAATAAATAAATAAATAAATAAATAAATAAATAAATAAATAAATAAATAAATAAATAAATAAATAAATAAATAAATAAATAAATAAATAAATAAATAAATAAATAAATAAATAAATAAATAAACAAATAAATAAATAAATAAATAAATAAATAAATAAATAAATAAATAAATAAATAAATAAATAAATAAATAAATAAATAAATAAATAAATAAATAAATAAATAAATAAATAAATAAATAAATAAATAAATAAATAAATAAATAAATAAATAAATAAATAAATAAATAAATAAATAAATAAATAAATAAATAAACAAACAAATAAATAAATAAATAAATAAATAAACAAATCAATCAATCAATAAAAAATGAGTGAGCGAGTGAGTGAGTGAGTGAGGGAGGGAGGGAATGACGGGGTGAGGGAGGGAGGGATGGAGGGAAGGAGTGAGTGTGTGAATGAGTGAGTGAGGGAGTGAGGGAGGGAGTGAGGGATGGAGAGTGTGACTGAGAGTGTGAGGGAGTGAGAGGGCGGGCGGACGAACCAGCGAGTCGGCGATTTAAAGAATAAATAAGGAAGGGAGGGAGGAAAGGAGGGAGGAAGAGAGGAAGAGAGGAAGGGATGAAGGGAGGAAGGAAGGGAGGAAGAATGGAAGGAAGGAAGGAAGGAAGGAAGGAAGGAACGAAGGAAGGAAGGGAGGAAGAATGGAAGGAAGGAAGGAAGGAAGGAAGGAAGGAAGGAAGGAAGGAAGGAAGGAAGGAAGGAAGGAAGGAAGGAAGGAAGGAAGGTAGGAAGGAAGGAAGGAATGAAGGAAGGAAAGTACTTCATCATAACTTGTCTAAGGTGAGTGGGTGTGTGGCGACTTCCATGACATAGTATGAGTAACATTCCAAGAGAAGAAGGGATCAGAAATATAGTGAGTGGCCATTCCTGAGGCTAAGGGAGAATATTTGCATTCGGCTTGTGTAAATAAATGCATAACTAAATTACCACATCATCTGCAGTAACTAATGATAAAGTTTGTGGTAGCAGTCGGTGTCGAAATATGGGAAATGTCGTTATTAAGCCAACATGTATACCACCAATCAACGTACACGGGATAGCTTCCTCTACTAAATCATGCGGAATTGCTGAATTTGTAATAGTCTGAGTTTGAACAGCTACAATTATAATGGATTTATTGACCAAACAGTTTTCGGAATTAATATCCTTAGGAAAACACTTTATTTTGTAGTTCTCCTTTTACTTTTATGGCAAGAAGATCAAATATTTGAAAGGAACTTATTGATAGAGTGCGATAAAACTCAGATATTTCAAGAAAATTCTGAAACCTTTAATTAGGTTGTCTCATAATTAATGCTCTAAACAAAATAAACCTGGCTACATAGTGTTGGATTCGCGACAATGCTGACTGACACTAGTTTTAACTTCCCAACCATAACACTGGACGTGGAGACTCCCAGTACCATCAACAGAAGCAGTATGTGAACGAAATATTCGAATAGAGTAATGCTGTAATCAATATGTTGCAAGATAATGCAATTGCAAGTTGGATTTCAATGTTTTAACGTTTATATGGTCCTATATTCTCATTCTAAAGACAATTTTGAGGATATGCTTTCAATTGCTCATTACTCTATGTTGGTACCAGGGGCGGTTCCTCCATAAGGTTGCAGGTTTGCGCTACACCCACTGATGTTGCATATACAACAGGTGCATTTTGCACATTAAAGCTGTACTTGTTTGCATTGTTTTATATACAAACATGTTTCAATTACGCTTATCGTCTGTAGCTGCCCATGACCGCAGAAGTCGAAATAAACAGTGATTAGCTGTAGGAGCCGCAGGTTTGCAGTGAAGAGTTAACCTAAGATTTCGCCCAAATGTAGGCTCTCTGAGGGAGTTGCGGGAAGGTGAAGAGATGGGAGGGGCTTCTTATACATTGCTTAAATGGAGGTTTATAAACCTAGCTCCTCCTACTCTTAGCAACGGCTATTAGCGTGACCTTAGGCTTAGCTTCTGTGTGCTCTGCTTTTCGAACCTAGGGAGAATTTAATTAAATGCAAGGAGGTTATTCAGAAGAGAGCTCTGTTAAACAACAACGCCACACTTGTTCAGGCTTCTGGGTTTATGGTCACTTTGAAAGATTATAATTTTGTATTCTGGCTGTATTTCTTCTACAAGATCATTCCACATGTGGACATTTTGTACAATCAGCTGCAGAAACGAGACTGCAATGCAACATTTGCCATCGCCCAGCTAAACCCATTTGAAAGGGAAGTGCAAAGGGTAAGAAATAGCGTGGATGTCAAGGAACACGAAGAAACTGCAATTAAGAGAAGAAGAATAGAAGATCATGATGTGAAAAGAAGAGAAGCTCTTGAAGTATGTGACATTCTTAGAGAAGCAAAGGACACATTTAGCTTCACGGAACATCTGGTAGCCTCAACTTTGTTTCATCAAGATAATCTCTAGGACATTTCCAGAGGATTCCCTTAGAGAAACAATAAGGTCTATCCTTTTATCACTGGAACAAAAATTCGTAGAGAACTGACTGTAATTTACAGTCGAGAGGAATTTCGTGGAATGTCCAGCGCTTTGTGCTTGATGGACCTCAATAACGAAAACAATTTATGTCCTACATTCAGCGAAAATGTCAAACTCCTCCGAGTACTGTTAACTACGCCAATGTCTACCGCTGAAGCAGATTGCTGCTTCTCAACTTTAAAAAGAATAAAAACTTTCCTTAGGAATACAATGTCACAGGACCAACTGGCAGCATTAGAAATGCTTTCAATTGAGAGAGATTTGGTTATGAAGATCAGCGACTTCAACGCAAAAGTTATCTATAGATTCGCCAGGTCTAAGGAGAGTACAGCAGAGGATCTGTATATATAGGTGAGTCATTACTACTCTGTATTTGATTTTTCATTTGTGCACCACCAATAATTTAACCCACCAGCCGCCACTGCTTGGTACCATTAACCTTCCCCATCTGCCTACTGCAATCGCTAAACGTCTGGGCTAAACGTCTCAGCTTACTCATGTGTCACCGCTGTGTCTAAGGAAGAACTGATGTGAAAGACACTTCCTTCCTGGCTTTCTAAACATTTACAGTTAGCTTTGATAACTTTGACCTCTTGAATTAACTTTGACCGCCATTGCATGCTACATGTGTTCTGATATTAAAATATACATTACACATTCCTTCATCTTTAACGCCAATACCTAGCACTACATCCTAGTTTCAGTTTTAGAAATACAATGGTCGTCCAGAAAGTAAGTTATATTTCAGTTTATCTCCGCTGCAGCGCTGCGATCGCAGTTGCGCACATGTGCGGTAGACGCTCTGTATCAAGGAGAAGAAACGTGCGCCACTGTGAGATCGCTGTCAGCCACGTATGCTATGTTGTGTTTGTTTACAGTGTCGGTTTACAATTTCGGAAAGCTAGGAAAGTGAAATTTATCGGCAAATTTGCGATGTCAAAAGGTGTTGCTTCTTCTTGACAACGCACGAACACACACTGCAAATGCGACGAAAAACATCCTACAGGAATTTAGCTGGGACGTGTTTGACCACACCCCGTACAGCCCTGACCTCGCTCCTAACGACTTTCATCTGATTTTGCATCTCAAATCTTTCCTTGGTGCTCAACACTTCAACAATGACGAAGAGCTGAAAGAAAATGTTTCCAACTGGTTGAAGACACAGGCGGCCAACCTCTATGAAGAAGGTATACAAAAGCTTGTGCCTCGCTATGACAAATGCCTGCAAAATTTCGGCAGTCATGTGGAAAAGTAGTTTGAGAGTTGTAAAATTTTGCGAAATAAGTACCTTTTCTGTATCTGTAAACAATTTAATTTTATTACCAAACATATATAATGTGGTGTCAGCGGTTCGTTACTCGAGTTTTAGGTGTTTCAAAATAAGGGATTGCAAATAGTATTTTAAAAATAGTGTGACTTTTAATCAGCAACAAAAGAACAGCCTTCAATCCGAAACCGCAAACGGAGGAAACATAAATAGACAAAAGCATGCCGACTATAAGGAAAAGAGTCCGAGATTGGTCGTCAGGTATTTAGCGAAACATCCATAAAAATAATCATAGAAGAACATCCACAACATATGTTGACGGCATAAATGAAGCTATATTTGTGATCACCGTTTTCCGTCACTAAACACAAGGGAATTTAAGACATCCCTGCTTTAGATTACAAACTCATTCTGAAGTATTTTAAAGCTTGCTACCAAAGCACTTTGGACTTGGTCCAAAAAATTCAAGTTATATATTTTAAATTTTCAGACACAGATTACTTACTTTATGCTTCAAGAAATAACTGACGAGTTTCGACCAATAGCCAGAAAAGTTCAATTTCTCCCCCCAGTCTTGGAGCACAATGCAGACAAGTGGAAAATGCCAAAGAAATACTGCTTGAAATACAGGGTCATAAGCGCAATAGTTCGAAAACTTCCCAGCTCATCCCTTCCTAAACCACCGATTGAGAAAGAAATTTGTTTGTCCTGAAGAAAAGCAACTACAGCAAGAATATATTTTTCGCCAACTGTGAACTTCTAACATATAAATGCATTATGAATCACTGTGTTTAATCTTAAGCTGAAAATTTCGGTTACAGTTTTATTAAATGTGAGGATGTACCAGGTGAGTCACTTGCCCTATATTTATTTTTGAATTTATGCAACGTGCTAAGCAACATGTGTGACTTACGTTTTTATTTATTTACTTTTCTTTTTGTTCCATTTACACGTCGCCTTTAACTGCAATGGTCATATCGGAGGTCGTTCTCCTTTGAAACATATCGAAGGTGCTAACTCGTAATCGCTTGGGTTTTTTCTTATCATTAGATTGGCACACATTTGAGGAATTATTTTGGTTGGAGAAAAATCCTCACCCCCACCGCCTGGAATCGAACACGAGACCCCTAGCATGGCAGGCAGGTGCTCTGCCGACTGAGCTACGCGACCAGTCTACGTCTTTGTAGAGGAAGGGTAGGGAACTCAGTGCATTAGTGTTGTATGGGACAGAAATCAATCACTATATAGGTCAATTCCAAAAACCTCATATCCAGACACAGAAAGCTGCAGTAATATTAGACGAGTTTAAAAACTCTTATTCATTAGCGTATATTCGCACCCAAATTTAAACACGCCCCTAAAGGAACAATTTATCACATATACCTTCTGACAATTACATTGCAACAAAAACTGGCAGATTTATACAGTGGGACCAATTGAATTTATATCTTCAGTGAACACAAGTTCTCGTTATACACAAGGTTGTTGTTGAAATTTAACTTCCTCCAACGTTAAGGGAATGAAGCACCGAAATTGACCAAAATTTCGGGACCTTTTGAGCTAATAAAATACTTTGAAACTTATAGTATCATAATCCAACTAAATTTGTGAGTTTCAGGCATTTAAATACCTTCACATGACAATTTAAATGCCAGTGCGCACGTGCATGCCGGCTCTTGGTTCTCAGAATCCTGTCAGTTGAGTTCGATTGATTGTACTAAATTAATGCATTTGAAATTAGCGGGCAAAGTTTGTGGTGGCATTTTGTGTTGGTATGACGGTTATTTCTTACAATATGTGGCACCGTGGAAATAAAACACTGGCTACAAGCATTGAAAGCAAATAATAATGTTTATATTTTGCTTTTGTGTTAGTTTCTAACAGTCGGTATTTTCTTGAGTTTCTCGTTCAACTACATACTGTTTATATATAATATGAGCTTTAGTGTACCATTTAACATTTATAAATATATTTTATGCATAAAAACATGCATATAACTGTTATGTAGGTTATAGGTAAAGCACTCTTTCAAACAAATGACCTTCTGTTGACTGTGTACATACACTCCTGGAAATGGAAATAAGAACACATTGACGCCGGTGTGTCAGACCCACCATACTTGCTCCGGACACTGCGAGAGGGCTGTACAAGCAATGATCACACGCACGGCACAGTGGACACACCAGTAACCGCGGTGTTGGCCGTCGAATGGCGCTAGCTGCGCAGCGTTTGGGCACCGCCACCGTCAGTGTCAGACAGTTTGCCGTGGCATACGGAGCTCCATCGCAGTCTTTAACACTGGTAGCATGCCGCGACAGCGTGGACGTGAACCGTATGTGCAGTTGACGGACTTTGAGCGAGGGCGTATAGTGGGCATGCGGGAGGCCAGGTGGACGTACCGCCGAATTGCTCAACACGTGGAGCGTGAGGTCTCCACAGCACATCGATGTTGTCGCCAGTGGTCGTCGGAAGGTGCACGTGCCCGTCGACCTGGGAGCGGACGGCAGCGACGCACGGATTCACGCCAAGACCGTCGGATCCTACGCAGTGCCGTAGGGGACCGCACCGCCACTTCCCAGCAAATTAGGGACACTGTTGCTCCTGGGGTATCAGCGAGGACCATTCGGAACCGTCTCCATGAAGCTGGGCTACGGTCCCGCGCTTGGTTAGGCCGTCTTCCGCTCACGCCCCAACATCGTGCAGCCCGCCTCCAGTGGTGTCGCGCCAGGCGTGAATGGAGGGACGAATGGAAACGTGTGGTCTTCAGCGATGAGAGTCGCTTCTGCCTTGGTGCCAATGATGGCCGTATGCCTGTTTGGCGCCGTGCAGGTGAGCGCCACAATCAGGACTGCATACGACCGAGGCACGCAGGGACAACACCCGGCATCATGGTGTGGGGAGCGATCCCCTACACTGGACGTACACCTCTGGTGGTCGTCGAGGCGACACTGAATAGTGTACGGTACATCCAAACCGTCATCGAACTCATCGTTCTACCATTCCTAGACCGGCAAGAGAACTTGCTGTTCCAACAGGACAATGCACGTCCGCATGTATCCCGTGCACCCAACGTGCTCTAGAAGGTGTAAGTCAACTACCTGGCCAGCAAGTTCTCCGGATCTGTCCCCCATTGAGCATGTTTGGGACTGGACGAAACGTCGTCTCACGCGGTCTGCACGTCCTGCACGAAGGCAGGTCCAACTGAGGCGCCAGCTGGATATGGCATTGCAAGCCGTTCCACAGGATTACATCCAGCATCTCTACGAGCATCTCCATGGGAGAATAGCAGCCTGCATTGTTGCGAAAGGTGGATATACACGGTACTAGTGCCGACATTGTGCATGCTCTGTTGCCTGTGTCAATGTGCCTATGGTTCTGTCAGTGTGATCATGTGATGTATCTGACCCCAGGAATGTGTCAATAAAGTTTCCCCTTCCTGGGACAATAAATTCACGGTGTTCTTATTTTAGGATGTAGTTTAGTGTAGTTAGGATCATGAATAGGCCAAACGATACATGGGAAGAAACACCTAAACATAACACAACAATGGAAACATACTTGAGGCCCGATGTGGTAAGAAAACTAATGCCTGTGTACCAAAGTCTGGCATCAGATGAAATCCTAAAGATATGTACATTAGGTAAGGCACAAAATGCAAATGAAGGTTTACATAACATGCTAAGGAATAATGATTGCCCAAAAGAAATATATTGTTTCAAAGAAGAGACTAAAGGTTGCTGTGACATCAACCATCAGTGAATTAAATTTTGGTTGTTCTGCCTCATTCCAGCTGCAGTCAGACATAATGGACACAGATTTCACCAGCATCTCTAAACATTAGCCAAGGGAACGACCAACTAGGCTTACTTCATTCAGCAATTTCTACGAAGGTAACTTCTAGAACATCCAGAAGGAAACTGAAATTGAAGGACACTGCTACAGAAGAGAGAAGGAAGAGGCAGTAGGATGCAGCTTATCTGGGGGGTTTTAGTCTGCTTCAAAGAATGTAGCTGAGAAGGAAAATGTTTTCGATTTTAAAATTTGATATACTCAGTTATAGTTTTTTCAACATTTTTTGCCATTCAAAATGTTCCATACGATGTAGTTTTGATTCAGTCCCTCTAAAATATTCAACACATGTTCTTAGAAAGCAAACAAAGGTTTCTATCAGATAAATTTTTAATATTCATTATATTTTTAACGTTATTGATATAAAAAGTCAAAAGTTTAATCATTTGTTTTGACTTTTTTGTTTGCTCAATACCTAATTTTTTTCTCTGGAACTAAAGGCAGTATAAGAAGTTCATATGGTAGATCTTTTCTTCATAACCGTCTGAACATTTTTAGAAACGGAAAAATTAAAATTTTGAAAATATTCCTCACGTGGAGCGGTTTGAATTTTGTCCAGATTTTGAACTTCACTAATTAATTAATCAAAAACTATTGAAGATATAAAATCCAAATTTCAGCACGATTGGTTGAACATGGCCGGAATTGGGGTTTGCGGAGCTGCATCCCCTTAAGTCATATCGGACGTTAAATGGAATGGGCGGAATTATGCTCAAATGAGCCCAGGGTCCATAGAGCTTAGAGTTTCCCGACATTCGTCTTTCAGGATAAGGGAAAACCCCGGAAAACCCCTTATTCAGGTAACTCTCCTTGGCAGAGATTCAAACTCGGGACCTCTTGAACGTGAGGCAGGCACTCTACCACCACACTACCGAGGTGGGTATACACAAGGTCAAAAGATGCTAAGTATTATGGTCTTTTCGCATCTGTTACAAATTACGGCAGTTTTTAGCACATAGAGTAATGTAACGTCAGATGCAGTTTATCATTTGCGTCCAAACTAATATAACAAGCTCAAAACACTGTATGAAGCTGTGAAAACGGTTTAAATATCCAAGGTGTGGGTCTAAGGTCTGCCGTTACTTATTCATATAGGGACCTCTACTCGCATGGTAGTGTTTGCTAAATAGGATCATACAGATTTTTTCAGCAGTCTGCCACTGCAAGCTGGATTTTAATGTTTTCTGTTCATCTCAGATACTCTATTACACTTTGATTTATTTCTTATGGCCTATAATTTGATATTTTAATAAAAATAATATTTTATACCATTATAGGATTTTATAAAATACGAGGGGTGCCGTAAAATAAGGTCTCCAATGCGCTGGAGCCATGAGGAACGCTATTACGCAAGATCCGGCAACACTGGCATGTAGTTTGGTTTCAATCCTTGAAATCCCCGCCACAACGAACCCTTGTAACCATTAGTCTTGGATGGGCAGCCGTTTGCGATGGAGCTTTTTATCACTTCCACCACCAAGTGCGAGTTGCGTGCAGTGATCCGTTTTTTTGAGTGCCAAGGGCGCTACCCTCACAGAAATTCATCGACAGTTATGCGAAGTATAAGGACCACAGTGTATGGACGTCAAAACGTGCGAAAGTGTGTCAGAGAGTTGAAAGACGGATGTACAGACATACATGACGAACAGCGTTCTGGTCGGTCTTCGGTTTCAGCCGAAACAATTGCAAAAGTGGAGCAAGAAATGCTTAAAGTTCGGCGTGTGACGGTTCCCGAGCTGTGAGAACTTATCCTTGAAGTCAGTAAGACTACGATTGACCAGATTTTGACCGAACATTTGTATTATCGCAAGGTGTGTGCGATTTGGGGCGTGACGGATCGCAAAGTGAGTTGTAAACAGAGTAAGCAGAGAACAGCTGAGAGTGTTTTTGTTGAAAACATAGTTGTGTAACAAGAGTATTGTTCTAACGAGAGCTAAAGTAATCAGCTGTCACGGTTTGTTATTGTCATCGACCACGGAAGATTGTGTTATCATATGATGTAATGTTGTTACCTGAGAATTGAACAGTGTATCTCTTCGGAAATAAAGGAGATTTTTAATTTCTGCAACTCAGATTTTAATTCTACAAACCCACAAAGTCACAATATGCATGAAGAGTGTCGTTTATTTAGGCTTTTCGCAATTTCTTGGTGGTTATTTAGGGCTGTAAGTATTAATGTTGTGCGTATATTACAAAGCAGAGCTGCAATTACGGCTTTTGTACTAAAAGGGTGAATTTAAACTGACGGTTGCATGCATAAGAATAAATAGGGGCAGCTCACTCACCCGTATATGCTACATATGCAATGCTCTGTGAAGTGACAGATACAAAATGTAGCTATGCATGATCACATTAATGTTATACAATAAGTGAACACTAAAATGCTGATGATAGAATTCTTAAGAGGATAAGTTTAATTAGCAGCTGGTGGACCATACACAACCTTCAATAAACTGTTTAGCAATGAACGTCAAGTTAAGTTAAGCCTATCAACCTATTTGAACCAAACACCAATCCAATGAGGGTTTGGGAAGGACAGCGTTTAACAGCAAAAGTCCAATGAAGCACATGTCGTTTACGTAATAAGGGAACACATATACGATACATGTTTTTAAGTCAGTACCGTTTTGTTATTCCGCCACCGCAGCGCTACGGTCGGCGTTCCGCGCATGCGCGCTGGTTACCTACGTCTCTTGTCTACGCACTGACGCCATTACACTCTGACTCTTCATTGTATATGTTGGTTACTGAGTGTTTAAGATGCATCCGGCAGTCGTGAGTCCCGCCGATTGAGAAGTACGGGCTGTTATACGATATCTTAGTGCTAAAGGCGTAAAACCGATCGATATTCATTGTAGGTTCTTGAAGTTTACGGACAAAACATTATGAGTGATGGAATGGTAAGGATGGGTGAGAGCATTTAAAGGTAGCCGCACAAATGTGCATGATGAAGAACGGAGTGGGCATCCTTCGGTCGTTACTGAAGATTTGGTGCAGAAAGTGGACGAAAAGGTGAGAGAAAACAGACGCTTTACAATTTCATCATTGTGCGACTATTTTCCTCATTTCTCGTAGTGTTTTGTATCGCAATGTGACCGAGAACTCGAAGTATCGGAAATTGTGTTCACGTTGGGTTCCGAAAATGTTGACGGATTTGCACAAAACCCAACGTTTAGGCAGTGCATTGACTTTCCTTGAGTGGTACCACAATGAATGTTAAGATTTATTACACTAAATTTTACTGGTGACGAAACATGAGTGGCCTACGTCACACCAGAATCGAAACAACAATCCGTGGAATGGCAAAACTTATCATCATCCACAAAAGTGAAGTTTAAGCAAATCATTTCTGCCCGGAAAATCATGTGCACAGTGTTTTGGGACAGAAAAAGAGTATTGCTAGTGGAGTTTCTGCCTCATAATGAGACAATCAATGCAGCGTCTTAATGTGAGACATTGAACAATCTGCGCCGTGCAATCCAGAACAAAAGACGTGGCAAGTTGAGTAAAGGTATCGTTTTGCTGCATGACAATGCCCTTCTACGTGTGGCAAATCGGACCAAATATCTCATCAAATCTTTTCAATGGGAAACTCTAGATCATCCTCCATACAGCCCTGATCTGGCGCCCAGCGACTACCATTTGTTCCTGTACTTCAAGAAACATCTGGGTGGTCAGTGTCTTCAAGACAATTACGAAATCAAAACATTTGTGATACAGTGGTTAACACGTTAGGCGGCAGAATTCTATGAGGAGGGTATTCAAAAACTGGTGCCACTCTATGACAAGTACCTCAATGTTCTAGACGTTCTCGGGCTTCGAGCCAGCTATGCAGATGTTGAGACATCGACGTTTCGGGAGCCTACATCCCTCCCATCATCAGGATGTTGAATGACTTAGGCAGACCAGCAGAAGAGACGAGTCGTCCAGGTTTACCTGGACGGAGTGTATGCTGCCTAGCACCTAGCCGCTTATTGCGTCTTTATCTGGGCAGTATAGAAGAGTCATTATTGTCTCAGGCGATTGTTTTTGGTAGTGGTCATAACTAGCCTTTGTGTGCGCAGTCGCCCCTGTAGGGGGGGTGCGCCAATGCTGGCTGCGCTCTTCCGCCTGCCTGGGAGGCATCTGAGCACAGTCCGCTGAAGAGGCTAGAGGGAAGGGAACCGTGTTAATGTATTAAGTTTACCAAGCCCATTTCTGGGCTTGGGAAGTTGGAGTCAGGGGAATGTGGCCCTGTTTAGTACTAGTTACCCAAGGCATCTTTGGGTAACCGGTAGCTCGGGCGCCGGCGAGGAACCCTGTGGTCGTAACGGCCAAGGGTGTTCACCAGTATGTTTGGATGGGAGTCCAGGTTATCGTAGATGGTGCGGGATCTTTCCCGTATCACGTCCACGATATACGGGACCCCAGTCCGGACATGTTGAAGTTCTGCTGTTGCGTATGTACTCACTCCTGAAGAACTCGCTCACTCGCTCGCTCGTGCTGGCTGGCTGTATACAGCCAGAAGGTTTTTGCTGCGTGCCCACCCATTAAGGGTTTTACCGCAGGTAGGATTTTTATTGAAAGATGTAGGATGAAGGTGATGTAGGTTTTTGATTGGGAGTTAAGTTTAGAGGTTACCAAAGTACCTTCAGGTTGAAGGGGAGGATGCAGTACTTAGCACCCATTTTTTTGTTTTTGTTTTAAATATTTTGTATATTAGTTGGGGAGAAATTTAGATGCCAAACAGCTTGGAAGAATTATGAGGAGCTCAGCTTTAGCTGCTGATAGGTTTAGCTCCTGGGTTATCTAGGGTGCCCGCATGCCATACGGGGGACCCGATGCAGTCTAGATCGGCGTCTAGTGGGGTCATAATTTCCCAATGATCTGACAAGGGCGCTTCTGTGAGATGGTAAACTTGCGTATAATTTTGAAGCCCGGCGCCTAATTTCATCCTCCAAGTATGGAAGACCCGATGCTTCGTGGAGCAACCTGGTAGGGAAATAACGTCCCACAGAATAGATAGACCGCAGTCCTTTATTCTGTGCACGTTGAAGCCATGCTAAACAGCTGCCTGCTGCCATGCCCCAGATCTCGCAGGCATATAGCATCACGGGGATTACCAGCGCTCGGAAGAGGTACAACTTCATGTGGACTGGCATCGAGGTCGACCCCAGCATTGGGTACAGGGAAGCAATTGCTCCCTGTACCTTCGCCGAAAGGTCCCTGATGTGTCGGCGAAAAGGGGCGAGCCATATATATACTGGTCGGCAAGGAAAATGACGCGGATCAATCAGCGAGCGGGCTCGCGATGGTGAATATGATGGACTTCACAGAAAACACTGCTGCTCTGGTCGTTGCTCAGTAAGCCAGATCTGTGTTTCCCCAGTCTCTCTTTTTCGAGTTTTAATGCAGGATTCCTTGCTGCACTAAATTGTAGCTCAGCATCTGGGTTAAGAGTGACTCTCTCTGCCGAGATAGACAATGCCTCCTTAACTCTGCGGTCCCAGTAGCCACTGCATTTTGCCAAAATAGTGGTGAGACCGAAGCTAACCCTGTGGTCTTGCTGGAAGCAATGTTCCGCCAGCCCAGACTTTTCAGGTTGCAACAGTCTGAGGCTTCTATCGTGTTCTTTGATCCTGGTAGCTATGGTCCTGCCCGTTTGTCCGATGTACGGCACTCCACATTCACAAGGAATGTGGTACACCCCCGGAACGTTTAGTTGTAATTGGTCTTTGACCGGTCTCATAAAGTGTCTGATTTTTGCAGGCGGTTTGTGTTTAGTTTTTATGTTGTGTCTTGCCAGTATTCTGCCGATTTTTCCAGACGATGCAGGCTATAGCAGTTGGCTTTTCAGTGGAGCTACAAATGTGTGTTTTGGCTTTTGCGAGGGCCCTCTTGACATCGGGTTCAGAGTTGCCTCACCCCTAAGTCATTCAACATCCTGATGATGGGAGAGATGTACGCTCCCGAAACGTCGATGTCTTAACATCTGCTTACCTGGCTCGAAGCCCGAGAACGTCTAGAACATATACGCCGCCAGGAAAGATTCAGCTCCTATTTCAAGTGCCTCAATATTCACGGAAATTATGTAGAAAAGTAGATTAAGATACAGGCTTTCATATAAAAATAAAATTATTGCGATATCTATGCACGTCTTTTTATAATTCCAAAACGATACTGACTTAAAAAGAAAACATGCCTCATATTTGTAACAAAAGACATTTTTTTTTCAAAGAAACGGGCTGCGTGGGGAAGTGTGTGATGTTGAATCAATAGAGGAAGCGGAAGTAGTGATTGGAAAGCATTATGATAAAGCTTACGAACCGTTCTGATATTGGTGCAATGGAAGTAATGTCTTTGCTCAAATCGAGAGGATAGAGGCAGTGAAGCCATTGATGGGTAAACTGAAATGAGAATGAAATCGTTTGAGGAGAGAATAGTGGGCTTAAAATAAAAAAATAACATCTCTGAATGTTTCGCATAACCCTCTCTCATGGGAGGGGCGACAGAGTGGTGAAACGAACTACTAAAAGTCCATTACTGGAGAAGGAAAAAGCCTTGTTTGTGTCCCTTCTCTCACCATCTCCATTCCTCTCTTCCCTCCCCCCTTTTTCCTTAGATTCAATCTTTTTCTGCTTTTCCTCATACACACTTCCACACGCACACTGCTAGTTTCTTTTGTGTAGGATAAATAGGTTGGACAATGGAGATGGGTGGGGTTGATGCTCATTGTGTTAGATGTTAAAGCTTTTTTCCCCTTTCTTTTTTACCCCTCCACCCTTACATTTCTACTTCTTAGAATGGTATCTTATCCATGCCGGCAAATCTCGCACACCTCTTGCGACCTCCCTCAAACACCGCATTATCACACCACAGACACAAGTTTCTTCATCTCATATATATATTGTACTTCCTCCGCTCTATTTTCCATTATCTGATATCAGACAGCTTATCCATCTTTTTCTCCCTTTTTTCTTTATTTCTTTCCTCGTGCCCGTTTTACACCTTAAGCTTACTATGTGACATTTCCTTGTTGCAAATATTTTTCTTTGAGTTCGAAAGAGAGCATGGGCAGGGTCTATTGATTCAATCAGAAAATTTATCTGGCAGAATATAATACATAATTGGGATATATTTTTATCCAGATTTATTGAACCCTAGTGTACACAGTGGTATATTAGGGTTAGAGTTGATACATAAATATATACAATTTTAACAAAAATATTTTAAATACTAGAAGGAAGAAATGATGGTTTAATCTGATGCGTATTAATTTAAACTATTTAAGACGTTTAAACACTGAGTTTATAAACATCATAAAGTACTTATACTGTTGTGGCTTCATTAGCAAAGATGTGAGCGGAGCAGAAAATTCAGTTTCTAGAGCGTCTAGCTTGAATATTAATTCTAGTCTTTCTCTCCAGAAAATGGGACAACAGAAAAGGAGATGAACCACAGTTTGAACTTCAGCACCACACATGCACTCGGGGTTGGATGTTAAGTGAAAGCGTGATAGGTATTCACCAAATTTACCATGTCCACTTAAAAATTGTGTCAAAACAAAATTTGGTACAACAGTTTCACATTTTCCTCTGTCATATGCACTAGGGAAAAACAATGTTTTTGTTAAACTTACATTTAGAGTTCTTAGCCATTGTTGGCTCTATTCTTCAAGACTATGTTGATTTATTATTCTCCTTACAGTAGAAATAGGACATAAAGGGTATGTCACAGAAAGATTGGATTCTGCAGCCTTCTTAGCCAAGCAATCAGCTCTCTCGTTACCTAAAATTCCACTGTGTCCTTTAAGCCATCCCATGCAAATATGTCCTAGATGGCTTTTAAGCAAGCTTCTGATTTCATGTGCTAATGAATTTAAATTTTATTTATCATTAATAGCGAGTAGAGCAGATTGTGAATCACCAAGAATACGGGCACTGTTCCCATTAACAGTACACCATTAATTTGGAGATTGCATTACACTATTTATGTCTCAGATAAAATGTTGGAAGTGTCTTCCACCAGCATCTATGTATGTTTGTACCCGTCTCACTATATTTTCTGGACTTTTTCGGAGAGTATTCCCGCCAATGTTACTTATTTCGGTTGCAATGGATTCCTTGAGAACATCAATTGTCTGTGGTCTATTCTTGCACACTATTTTAGGTACCCACACAAGAAAAAATCCAGTGAAGCTAGGTAAGGGGATCTGGGAAGCACTGACCTTTTGAAATTATTCGATTATCAAATAAACTAGTTACAAGTTCCATTGTGCCATTAGATGTATGACACGTTACATCTTGCTGGAAGTAACCTCCTCTCAATTCGATATCATCCAGCTGGTCCACAAATGTCTTGAAGATACCCATATAAACTTCAGTGTCTACAGTCTTATCAAAGAAAATGGGACCAACGATCCTGGAAGCTGACACCGCGCACCATACTCCTACCTCTTCATCATGCAGTGGGATTTCGTTCATCACTTGGGGGTCTACAGCAGCCCAAGATCTGGTGTTATGTGTTTATATAACCTGACAGATGAAACCACACCTCATCTGTAAACCACTTTATTTCATTTCATCATGCATTTTTTTATCAGCAACTTTGTCTTTATTCAGTAAATAAGGGCACAGCTTAGTACTAGAGGAGGCATACATTATAGAAGGTGTTAGTGTGGAACATTCTGTGTTAACTATTTGAATATTGCTGACGTGGAAATCCTTGTCAGTATATTTTAGCTTATAACCAATTATGCCCATCTCTCTTTTGAATACTTTAAGCATAATCTAATGAATGAAATTTGAGACCAATTAAATGCATCAAATTTTCTATTTAAGAATGAAGTGTGTCCACTTCTTGAATTGAAAACTGGTCTAAATGGTCACTGCTAAACATTTTACTTCGCGATATTTGCTGATGAAATCTATCTGTAGTTACTAAAGAAATCAACTTGAATATATTCTGCGGAACACAGCTATCACTCTTTGTAATAATTTACCCGCTTTACATTTGCTCTGACAAGGGGCGCCGAGGTAGCGCAGTGGTTTCGTTCGCGGTTCCCGTGCTAGGGGTCCCGAGTTTGATTCCCAGCTCTGGAACTGGCGAGTTTAAGTCGGCCCTATCCACGCCTTCACCTCTGTCTACAACATGTGCGATATCCCCTATGTCCAATGTGTATGGGAGTCCACGGTGTAAGTTGTACGTCCTCTCGCCTCACCGTCATCTTCACTATCACCCTATCATTGGAGGTAATGGACACCGCCCTCTAGGTGCCTCCACTTGAAAATGGTTCCGGTCATCGCGGGGGGGGGGGGGGGGTCGAGGTTACCCCGAAGGCCCATGTTGCCAGGTGGGGAGTATTGGAGAATACACAAGACACAAACGCGCACACACATATTTGCACTGATAGACATAATTTTATTCAAAATTTTATTGATGTACTAGCCAGACCAGTGTCTACTTCGGTCCAAATTGTTCAATGTACTTCCATGGAGGGTAAAATATGTGCAGTCATGTTTTAAAGATTTACTTAGTGTGTAGAAGAATTTGCACTAAGTAAAGGAATTACATTTTCTAAGTCAAAACAGACCACTAGCATCATCTTCAGCTTTCGTTTGTTTCTCTCTCACTTCCCATTGTTTCCTTATTTTACATATTCTGTGTGCACTTAAGCTGCAATTCTTGATTAACACTACTCTCTAATTTTCTGATTTTATGTTTCTCGTATAAAACACATATATCATTTTTTGGAAATGTAAATGGAATTCTTCATTGAACATTTTATGATATATTATAATTTACAAAATTACGGTTCTCTTCTACACATTTTTGTCATATTCAAATTTGCGTTAAAGTGTTCTTTGTTATGCTGGCTCTACAGAAGTGTGATTCTGCTTTTGGAAACGACTTAGTATGTACTCGCACTTTATCCTTAATTTGTGGGAAATGTTTCTGCAGTATCTTTGCCACGACCATCAGATTTTGGTGCATCGAGATTAGACTTTTACCTTTATTGGCGTTGTAGATCATTTTCTGACTGATTGTTAGAATATTTCAACAGAAAGTATTTCAAACACTGATTTGCTTGTTTCCAAGGAAAAAGGAAAAAGCAGTGCTTTCTCCAATTAAAAAAAACATATAAAAAGCATTCTCTCGTTCTGAATATATAGTGTAATTTTTCAGAATGGCTTTCCAATTAATAAAAAGCCATGAAAAAATGTCTTGGTGTGTATGTTTGTTTTCACCGCACATTTGAACGTACAATTAGTTGAGCAAATTCTTTGTTGAAATAACTTTCTTTCCTGGAATTTTCTTTCCTTTGTTGTTGCTATGCTCCAAACCAGCAGCACATCTGTTACCTGTTTTTTAGTATTTTCCAATTACTTCGGGCCCGTTTACTTTCTCTGTGAAAGTTCTTTTGTCCCTTTATTACTGTTTTCATCAGATTCGTTTCTGAGCCGGAGTAGGAAAACTAACCATGGAGAAATACATTCTGAATTACAGATACCTACTGAATCACTTTCACATCTGGCCAAAGTACAAAATGAAATGGCGTTAGAAATGTATTTCCTAACAATTCTACCTTCAGGGATAAATTTTTTAATGTGATTTTGTGTTCCTTTGTTTTTAGACAAACAATCAAGTACGGGAAAATGAAAATATGGTAATAATGCTAAATTATCATTATTTTAAATTACCTATAGCACAAGTGATTGATCCATATCATCATTTCTGGATATACTATCAAGAATACTGTAATGTCATAATTCGTAATGTTGGCATGACTGACAAAAGTCCAATTACATAGTAGGAGCACGGAGATGGGATGCGATGATGTAAAAATATGAACATAAATATACATTTGATCACGTTTACTTAACTACATTAATAACTGAATGCTCCACAACTTATATGACAACAAGCAGTCACATAAGGAAACTTAACTAAGATACTACATCTCCCATTTTGAATGTCGCTTAGTGTTGCGTGGTTAGTCGTCTGATTGCTAGGACCAGCTGTAAAGTTGCATGTTGTTTTTTTGGAAAAGTTCTGAGTGATTTACAGTGTCATTGTGTCAATGGAAGGAAAGTCTAGAATGAAAATAAATTGAATGAAGTGCAGGTTTTATTAAAATTTACAAAATATTTATGTAAGTAAATAATTAGTTCATGCAATCGACATACTTGAACACTATCTAGCAATATAATGTTGCGGTATATAACGCATAATCAGCATTTCAGAGCAAACAATAAAAACCTGAAACATATTGTTGGCATAACTTGTATCTTTCCCTGTTTGATATCCTCATTTGCGCATCAGTAGTGCTTTCATAATCAGAAGCGATGTACCGCGATACTGATTCCTGTAACCACATCTCGACACCACTGCTTTTGGGCATTATTATTTTTAATTTATTTTAGATCCCGTGAACAGCTAGGTCATGAGCGACCATGGAGATATAAAAACAAAATCTATATTTTATTTAAATACAGACCTATTGGAAACAGCATAGGAGCAATAACAGTAATACAATAATTACCGTCGCGAGCATTTTGCGCCCGGGTGCACAAAGGGAAAAATGGTGCAACACGGAGATAAAAGCTTGCCGAAACAGATAAAGAGAGAGATAGCTGACTGGAAATTTCGATTTCTTGTTTGTTACAGAACAGTCTAGAAATGACTAGAAGTATCAATAGAGGTATATAAGAGAAGCTGCGACTCGCCAAGAATAAGTGACAATCGGAACTGATTCGTGTGCCTGCAAATAATGTTTTGATAGTTACCTCTTTGTTTGTGGTCAACGACCTTGTCGATTGTATTTGTGTATGTATCTGCTACTGTAAGGTTTGACCAAAGAGTATTTCTACGGAAATAAAGAAAATTTTGAATTTCTGCAACTTGGACTTTTAATTTTACGAACCCACAGAGTTACATTACAATACAGTTTGGTAAACAACTTATAAATCAATGGTAGTAATAGGTTATCTTGGAATTGGAAAACTATATATATATATATATATATATATATATATATATATATATATATATAGTAGAACTCACAATGACATTAGTATTTTAATGCTATGTATGAACTGAAGAGTGTTTAAAACAGTTGTGGCATTGTTCAGTGCTTCCTTTTGTTGTGAAGAAACTTTCCATTTCTGTCTCTAAGGCTCTAAGTATTTGCATTCAAATTGGATTAATGCATTTGCATTATTTGGTATTATTTGTTGACTTTATTTTGCATGTTAAAAGGTGAATCATACAGCTAAGCTCACATCACCTAAGAGGTCTCTTTACTTTCCCGCCAAACGTTTGGGTGGCCAGGTTTGCTAACATTGTTAAGGACAGAGGTACGTGTGGATAGCACAATGCTTGCGTTTAAGTACACACTTTTGAAAAATCAAAATTCATGGGTTTGCTTTGTAACAGTCCAATGCAATTCATACCATTTAACAAGCAACAATTTCTTAATATGTTGATAAAGCAAAACATGTAATATAAATTCATCACTTTTCTCAGATGTTTTCTAAGATGACGTAAACAAACGAAATTTTCTAAAAACATGTTATTATTTAGTTACACATAACCGCCATAATTGTTCTCACAAAGAATCCAATTTTTCAGGAGAAATAAAATACTCAGTGACGCATAAAATGACCGTGTTAGAATTTTTATATAATGAATTGTATAGACAAAAAATGTTGAATTTGATATCATTATTGTTTCCCTTAAAATGCACAGATTTTAATTTTTTTTTAAATTCAAAATGTTTTACCTGAAAATATCTTTACGGCCATTTTATTAAACATAATGGTTTGTGACTCTAAAAAAATTTTCAGACCTCTAGCATAAGTGGTTTCTGAGAAATGTGTACCCAAACATGTAAAATTCCAACTTGTGGGAAAATGCAAAATACTAAAACAACAGATTTTTCAGCTAACTCACCAAAAGTTACAACATTCCTGCACCATATTCCTGTACCTTTCTGCACCAGTTTTGATAAAAATGATAGCTCTACAGTTACAAAACTCTTCTGAGCTCCTCTGTTATCTACTCAAAAGCTGTTGTCATCATCTGGTTGAATGTGACACAATTTTCTTCTAGAACCTGAAAATTTACTGCAAATAGGAAGGCTAGATACACCTTCAATGTCACTGTTTTTTGTGTTTTTACGTCAAAACACTGCTTTTATCCAACCAAAACGCTTTACTCTACCCATATTTATAGCGGAGCTTCAAATCACCTTGAATAAATAACACTAAAGTCAAAAATTTGAACTGTAAACAATACTGCAACTATAATCTACACGTACTTCAAATGTAAACAATTCGCCATATTGTGAGAGCCTTCTGCAAATACACATGCAGGCACATCTGCAGCAGAGATACCAACAACAAGCATAAAATTTACCGCATAGCTCTTGCTGCCACAAGTCATAAAGTTATAACAATTTTAATTTCAATGGTTATACATGTATTTAAAAGGGGGCGTGGACATGGTGACGCCATATTTAAATCACAATTTAAAGGGCTTCAATATTAAGAATATCTATAATGCAATATATCATTGGATTCGTAAAATCTTTCAGATTTTTATAAGACATAAAAAAATTGATTTTTTGAGGCATTCACACGTCCCACTGTCCGAGGTGTACATAGAACCGTTTTATTCTCACTCTAATATTATTTATTAGAACCATTTTATGATGTGCATTAGCTTTCAACCAATAAAGATACACTGGAGGATAAACAGAACTTTATATCAATATTAAGAGTACATTATTAACTTATTTTAACCAAAATGTTGTAGTTAGAACCTTTTTATTCTGAGGTCACGATATGCTCTCCATAGCGAACACTCAGATCCCTTTTAAGTTCTAGCGAAACAATGGGAAACCATACGTCCTGATACAAAGGAGTGACCTGTTAGAAATGAAATGCCAGAAAATAACATGTCATACCCCACAACAATGGCCATTATCTTTCCCCTAATGTTTGTAAAGGGAGGCACAATTAGCTTCAGAGTAGACAGATAGTGGTAAACATACCAGACAATGGAAAGAAAGCTTTCACAGCTAATGTCTAATCAATTGCTTTCAGCTCTCTTTTCCTTCAGGGAACAATGTGTTTATGACGTTGATCAGCGGTCGTGCTCTACCTTTCTATCTTTCCTCTCATGTTCACATTTTCCTGTATGTGTACGCTTAGAATTGTGTTAATTATTCGTGCACACATACCGAGATAATGTAAAATGCTTTTGCCAGTCATGATCTATTAAGCATTCCAAGAACTAATGCTGAATTTATAATTATTTATTTTGCATTTTTATTTTGGTAGTTCTACTAGTTTATTTATTTTATTTGTTCAGACAAAGAAGAGAAGGCAGCTGCTGCTACTCATTAAAATTACAACAGTGTGTAAATGTTTCATTTAAATAGTCCCCTTTTATTTTATTTTTGTTTTAACGTTTCAGCCTTCCCAACTACATCATCTTCTCTCGGGGTATCAAACAGTTGAATTCTGTAGAGCTGGTAGAGCAAGAGAAGATATTTTACTATCGACGCCAGAGAAGCTTCAAGTCATGCTACTCTACTAAGTACCTAAAAGTGTAGGTTCTGCCTAAGAATTCTGTATGGACATTGCGTTCGAAAAATAGATTTGTTTTCAGTCATCATACGATCAAATGGTGGGTGAGGCTTCATCGTATATAGTAAGAAAAATTCATTAATTTCATCAGATCCTGAAGAAGGCCATGGAGTTTGCAATGACCGAAAGCTCGACGTTTATTAATTTGACACGGCTGATCGATCACCCGCGAAGCCTTGATTAGTAATGCTTGCCGTGAAAGTTCAAGTCCTACGCTCGTTTTTGCCTCGTGGTTATAATGTAATATGTTTGTTAATATTTAAATGTAACTGATGTAGGACTGTTATTAAAGGGCATCTTAACACACGCTTCAAGTGACTTAACATTGCTCTTCCTCACAACTATAAGTACCGTAATGTATTTGGTTTTTTATACCCCAGCCATTGTTCTAGAATTCAGTGAATCCTTCGACAACAATCACGATGACAGCGGAAAATTATAGGGCATCTCTGTCACTTTCTCTCTCTGTTTCCCTCTCTCTCTTTCGGCAAGCGTCCAACTCCGCACCGACGCGCTGGACACGGTCCGCCGCAAAACAATGCCTCGGAGACAATATCATATCTCCTCTGGTGTCTCGGTGGTACATTACAGGATGATATCTCCTGAATACTTGTTCCTCCGGTAGGACGATCTCCGGTTTCCCAACCTGAACTGGTGGGGCCGATTCCGGATGCCGCCGGTTGTACTGGTCTGTCGGGGAGTTTCCAATTGGTAAAGTGTGGGGATTCTGCCCTCTGCACTATCCTAGCTCCTTAGAACGACCGCGCTCTTTCTGCTCTCGCCTCATCCTTCCTCCCGGGTATTACCCACTTGGGGCAAAAGTACAATAGAAGAAGACTGGTCATAGTGCCGAACCCTGTTCGTACTGCAATCCAATGGCTCACTACACTGGGAAAGTTCATATCGGACAGACAAATTTGTTGACTTTCGACAACAGAACCAGATTATTTATTTATCAGTAACACAAAAGGAAGGTGTACTCCTTACATAGTCGTTGAATGTATTCCCATACATTATGTTTACAGCCCATTTCATAATACTTCAAAATATTCCTAAATAATATTTCCAGACTGCAACACCTTATGTCATAAAGTAGTTCCAGGGCTTGCAAGTGGCATAAGTTGTCTCTTAAACCGAATATCAGGAATTTACTGCTCCTGTTGCAACTCGATAGGGAGTTTGCGGTTAGATTCCCAGCTACAACTGTCAGGTCTCTGTGGACCGCTTTTGAACTGCGAACATACCACTAGGAGTCCATTGGGACCCTAGAGCTTCCCCACATATTCCGCAAAGAGCCGAACCCAGCTTCTCCTGCTAAATTTTAAAGGTTAGAGGTCCATGTCTACAGAGTTCCACCCGTTTCATGTGTTGATTACCAATGACTAGAGATAAGCAGAAAGTTCATTTTCTAATAAATTTAGGTTTATGAGAATATATAAGCTTATGAATATTATCCTGTTTCTACCTACATTGTTTGGTTTATGGTTTTCTGTTTTCAAAATAATTTCCCTTAGCAACCATCAGGACTTTTCAGATATTCTACTCACGCAATTCTATGTGAAAAAGTTTATAAAAGGAAAGTCATTCTTTCGTGATATAGGTTTTGAAAACCCAGCATAAACATTTCCAGCAATTCGGATAAAGTAACAAAATGGAGAGTTTCTGCGACATCATGTGAGAGATTAAAGACACTTATTCTTGAAAATAAATTTTCGTAAATGAAGACATTCTTTTTTTCCTTCCAAATTTAAGGCTTCTGCCATGATTGAAGGTGAACACCGTATGACTTATTTTACTATTAGAATATTTATTATTAAAATTGGAAAAAAATATACAATACGTACTTTTAAGATATGGAAGTAAACTTCCTCCAAAATCTTACATTATAAGATGTTTTACTTTAATATAGTATTTTATTATACTTCAAAATTATTCTTCATATTTTACTAGTTTGGCAAGTAATTAGACAAATTGTTTCTTCACACAAATCTGATTATTCCAATGAACCATTTGGACTAACGTTGTGTAAACATGAATAATAAATGGTTTTTAGAAAAATTGGTTTACACTCTCTCAGCTTCGGAAGATTCATCTGATTTGATGCTGCATAAATTTTCTCAATATAGTATCGTGTAAACATTTTAGTTATTTCACTATTATTCTATGTCGTCATAGATCAGAATACAGGATAGTATTATTTTGAATGATAAAACTAAACTAAGAAGTATGGTAGCTTATGGAGAGCCAAGGCCTACCTCCGGACCACAACATCCTCCTCGGCCCAAAGTAGACATCATATTTCGTGAAGTAGTAGTAGATGTTGGGGCATGGTCTGTAGATAACAACCATGTTCTATCTAAAGAGAACATGTCGAGGAACAAAATATCATTTCAAAGGGGAAGTTGTAGTATATGTTGCCAGCATTGACAATCGACCGTCTCCTCCTATATGTCAGGAAGGTACCGGGAATTGATCATATAAATATCTTGTATTAGAAGGGATTCGAAATTATTGCTGTCGCTAAGTTAGTGCATTATTCCTCTATACCCACGCAGAGTTTGATTGTCATTTGTCTTTTAGTTGGTTTACAAGGTGCCATTTTGTTAGTCATCTCAAAGATAAATTGCGATTTGACAATGAATTCTCCTTAATGCCAACTTTCGACTGTCAATACGACTTTCAGTTTTTATTGAGTATGACGTGCCCTTTTGACATTCGGTTCAGTTGGAAGGCACCGCTTGGAAGCTTGTTAACTATTTTGCGTGTCAAACTCGTAAACTCACGTCCCATCACCATATACAATGAGTTTCATTGCTTGTTCTAGCATGTCTTCAGTGATCATAACGAGATTGAATTTCTACAGAGGGAACAAATTGAGCGGCAACACGTGTCATGCCCAAACAATCCTTTAAAATTTTATGAATCAATTAATGAGACACACAGTTCAGACAATCTTTCTCAGACCTAAATGACGATCTTCAGACAGCATTTCCTCCAGTTTAGCGATGTTAAATGCAGTTGAAACTGTGGATGGCCGACTAGAGAGAGACAAATCTTCCAGCACATCTCGACCACCTTTGAATGCTTTGTGCCACTCATACTCACTGATTTGAGTGCGTCCTACATACGGCTAGTGTGAAAGAACAATTAATTTCTATTAATTGTACCTAATAGTGGTCCGAACTATAAATCCCGGGCCTTAAAGTACTGGTAAACCACCATTGAGGTAGTTGTCTCATGTGTTTATGAGAACTCCTGGTGGTTCACCGGGAAGAACATGAGTCAGTTGTAGAATTTAATGTCATGTTGGCACTTTGGCCATAGTAGCTCAAAGGATTAGAGCGGCTGGACGGAGACCAGAAGATCCGTGGTTCTAATCCCGGTTATGGCATTGAATTTTTCAGTCTGGCTCTACCCTTTCATACATAAAATACTTCTCTGTTTTTCTAAATTATCGATATGATACAGAATATTCATCCTCTAAATTATATGTGATATAAATTAACAAACTGATGTCAATAAATCCCAGAAGTATAGGTTTTTTGAACTAAAATTGCTTAATTCAAGAGAAAGGAGCGAAAATACACAATTTGTTCTCACAAAGATGTTTCGTATATACTTGGATTATCGGCAAAGATGTTTGTCATTCACACACACACACACACACTGCTTAAGAAGGGACGTACGAGAAAATGTTCAAAAAATCTAATTCTTTTATTATTTTGTAAAATCGTATATAGTGTAAGCTATCAAAAACCAAAATATTATGACTTTACGTGGTGTGTATTTACCTTTAAAAAATTAAATGCTCTAGTGTCGCATAGTAGCCATGCCCCCTTCTTTCTTAGCTTTTTCTTCCCTCTTTGTACAAGATTTTTGCAGTCTATACGGACAGGCAGATTCTAAAGCTGCTAAAGAAACTGTTGCTCATGACAGAACAGAAGAACAAATAATTGAGATTGATCTATGTGTATCATGTGACAATACATGGACGAAACGTGGCCACACATCTCTGTATGGAGTTTCAACTGTAATAGGTGTAGATACAGGTAAAGTTTTACATTTGCAAGTTATGAGAAAGTTTTGCCATGTGTGTACAAATATAAAAAGTATAATGGTAAATAAACTGAAGGAAAATGGCTGGAAATTCACAAGAAAACATGTTCAAAAAGCTTTGATGGCAGTAGTGGTGCAATGGAACCTGCAGGCATGATGATATTTTATAGCTCACAAGAAAAACATAAGGTAAGATATACAAAATATCTAGGTTATGGTAATACTAGTGCTTTTAAAAGTGTACTAGGGAGCAACCCATATGGTCCCAATGTATAAATTGAAAAACTTGAATGCTTTGGCCACATACAGAAGAGAAAGAGTGCTCGTCTGAGAAAACTATGTCAGGAGATGAAAGGAAGAAAGCTCAAAGATGGCAAACCTATTGGTGGAAAAGGAAGATGGCACAGAAAGAAATAGGGTTACTGTAGAGGTATAATGGGCTTGCTATCAGAAGAAACATTGGAGTTGTGGAAAGTATGTAACGTGCAGTGTGGGCCACCTATTCTCATAAACTGCCGACTAACGAAAACCCACAACATGGTCTTTGTGATGCATCTTGGTTTCCAGTGAAAAGAAATGAGCCATACAACCATAGCCATAGTCTTCCATCAGCTGTCTTGGAATCTATAAAGCTCACCTACCAATTCTTAGCACACCCAGACTTGCTAAAATAATTTCTCTATGGAGAGACACAAAACCCAAATGAAAGCCTCAACAGTCTGATATGGAAAAGGTATCCCAAAACATCATTTGTGTCTTCCATAGTGGTGAAAATTGCTACATTTGATGCTGCAACAGTGTTTAATGATGGGAATGTTGGCAGAAAGAAAGTTTTGCATCAGTTAGGGTATCAACCTGGTGTGTTTATGGAAACAGTTTTGCAGAGTATCGACAACATTCGCATAACTGGTGGAGACAGAGCTATGAAATTAATGCACAAAGAAGCAAGACAGAAGAGGAATTTAAAAAGAAAGGCTGAAGAAGACCAGAATGAGCATACAGGCTATGTATGTGGGAAGTTCTGACTTAAAATTAAGAGGCAAACTGAATATTACTTATTTTATTTTAATTGCCTTTCCCCGAAACTTGCATTTTCTACAACTTCAACCTATTTTTCTCTCAAACTGCTTCATCTACAGTGATGCAATTTATCACACAGCTTTCTTATGACACAATGAACATTTTGTTGGTTCTAGAATTTAAGATTAAGTTCTACATGGAATGTGATGATACAAAATATATGAAATTATTTTAATTTTTAAAGGATGCATATAATTGACAGTTTTTTAAAAATTCTATACAGCTTCAATAAGAAATCAATATACACCAAATTCATTTTTAGTGTGTTCTAAAATAAAATACCAAATTTCAGAAAGATAGCATATGTGAATTTTGAAAAAAAAATGGGCTTAAGTTTGTAAATATATCCGCATATAGAAAACATATGTAGCATTAGTTATAAACAATGAAAAATTATGAAAAAGTTGTGCATATTAACGTTATTATCTTAAATGAGTATACTAAGTTTCACTTCTCTAACTTGAAAACTTTGGATGTTATGGCTATTTATGTAAGACCCTGAGTATTTGCTTATGTCCCCCCTTAATTATATTCACAAATCCGTTCTAGTATACAGTTTTTTTTCTAAATATAGGTGTTGAATACACGGCTGCTTCAATTTCTGAAGCGAGAAACCACAGAGATAATGCGTTGGTCGGTATAGCGGGCTCATGTCAAAGTCATTGATGCCAATGGCAGGCATTTGTTTGGAAACGGGTGCAATGACCAAAGTTCCCACAAAACTACCAGAAGTTGCGGAGAGTCAAAGAAACCCAACCTCAATGTGGCATTCAGAGATTAACATTTTAGGCTTATCTCGGGGACAGAGCCTAGCCGGTGCAAGCGACCAGTCTTTGATCTGCTAATACAAAAACACCACATACTAGCTGCAACAGGACTGCGGTTTACACCAGCTGTTCTGCGGAAAGGGGTGTTTCTGGAACTCTGTCCGACCTGTCATCTTGTCTTATTGTAAGACAGGGCTGCGTCCGACCGCCAAACCAAGGAACGCTATTTGAACTCCTTAAAAAACTACAATGTGGTTTATTATAATATGGATGCATATTAATTCATAACCTAATTCGCTCTTTGTAAGAGTTAATAAAACATTAAACTAGACCACAGTATCATACTACGGAATAAATTCCAAACAGATCATTTATCAATTTTGCCCCTGTTTGTGAGGGGCATTTATATTTAATTCAGCTTAATTCTACATACTTTAACAGCTCTCAGTTTATTAGCTATTCAGGAAACATTAAAGAAACGCACACGTGGTAGTAATTGGTTATATTTGCAGTATTTTAATGAGTAATTCAAACTATTGAAGCGGTACTTGCCCGTTAAGTACCTCGTTGAGCCCTCCCGGCACTCAACACATCACATGGTAGGATATGTGACGGGTGAGGGCTACGGATGGGAGGTTTACAACAGGTCGGGGTTTTTTCTCAGGGTAAGTCTTTATGGATTCTCTCTTTTTGGGTTTCAGGGAGTGGGTACGTCCTGACAGTGTAAGGGAATTATCATATAGAAGACACCACGGCCGTTGAATGACAAGTTTATTTATACAAGTCGCCCTCTCCAATCGTCACTGTTGTGTTGGTGTTACTGACACATTAGGCGCGAGATTTAGGATTTGCCGGTTGTTGTGTGCGTAACATGACGGCTGGTTTGAATCACAGTCGCGAGAGTTAACTTGTAAATTTCTAGGACGTGCCGAGTGATATATGTAGTTGTGTACGCGTTGTCGTTCCTGGACGTCGAGGGCATTACTTCGCGCAAGAGCATTACTCAACAACAAAGTTTTCCAGAATCTTAGTGATATTGTAATGTGTGCAGTTTCACTCATTCGCTAACACAGATTGTTCGATAACCACCTAATGCGTTTTGCTCCGTCCATTCGTGAACACGGACTTTGATGAACTTTCGGTACTTGTTGCCCCCTTCACTCACCACTACAGAGTGTTTTTCCTAGCAGAAATCATGTGTTGTCATTGCACAAATTTCCCCCTCCTTTCGCCGAATTTTGGACCCTTTAGAGGTAATGTCACCCGTTACTCGTTCTTTATAGGTTGTGGTTCTTCCCTACTATTAAATTTCATCGCAATTTTGAGTTTCTGAGGCATGTATTCCATTCAACATTCTCTTACCCACGGTCTAGGTAATTAATGCGGAAGCACACTAGCAAAAGTATAGCTTAAATCGCCGGTGTCTATCCTCTACACCACGTATCATGTGCAGACTAATGCATCGACGGGCGACAGGTTGTCGCTTAGGTCTAACCTTGGGTGATTCTCGAACAATGCCCATTTGTCGGCTCACCATAATGACATTTCCTCTGAGGGTAAGTATTCATTTTCCCGGCTCTCTTTACACGTTATGTTCACGTGCTTCCAATAAAATATATGTATTGGTATTGCCTGTTGAGTTTCTGCATTTATATATTTAATCATTATCTTCTATAATTGTTATAACTTAGCTTAATTCACACTGCGTTATCTATCCGCCCTTAATTATGCATTTAATATTACTTTCGCGGTTATTATGACAATGTTATGCCTAACAGGGAAGTTATCAAGCAGTTTGTTCCATCTTCCCCGGCGTGTATGACCCCAGGCGTCCTGACGGTATACTTCCTGTGTTTTCCTCTTTTAGCGCATTTCCTAGTGGCGTCTGTCCTGCTGGAGAGTTTTGTCTTCTTTTGTTTCTTTGTTTCGACATCCTGTCTCAAACAACCCTTTCTACATGAAGCTATGCCTGCGTGCTTTGCTTGAGTTCAACATTCTGTTTTATGATTAAATATTTATTCTTATATTACTTCAAATATGCTTGTTAATAATTTCTAGTGCTATGGCTCCTCTCTTATATTCTAATGCCGAAAACCTGCAGTTTCTGCTTCAAATTCACACACTTTTGCTAATAACTTCATAAGTATTTCCTATTTGTGATCACGAAATACCAATCTACGTAAAATACTATTGGTGATGCTGATCATATTGAAAACATATGCGGAAAAATTAGTAAATCTTTATATCTCTTAAGATATTTTAATAAGTACAACAATACAAATATCCTAAAATTAATATTGTCACCCGGGCTTTGGAACACCCTATGGAAGCAGCTGAGAGCGGAAGACAGGGGAGGTCCGTGTTAGCCACGCCTCCCCCTCGTCCGTCTTATAGTGGTGACAGGGATGGCTGGGGAAAAAACATGATTGTGCGGTCTGTTTCTCTTCCACCTGTTCTGGAAATTACGGGATTTTTCATCTACTGGAATCTTCGCCTGGGAACAAGAAAAGCCGAGAAGACGGCGAGATGCCTATAAAAAGGGCTGCAGCTAGTCGGAAGTTTAGTGTGAGTGAGGACAGTTCTTGGTGTAAGAAGGCAGTGTTAGTCAGTGACGTGTTAATGAACGAAAAGATTGTGCAACGGAAGACTGTACGTAACTGTGTATGAGTATCGGAGTTGATGTAATCGCGAGTACAAGTGAAATTGTAACGGACGAACTGGTGAATTGTAATTGTGTGCAGTACGCAATTCTGCGTAATTGGCAAGTGTTTAACTGTAAGTCGGTGGAAATAAAGAACAGTTTTGAGCGATGAAATTGGACTTTTCATTTCACGAACCCACAAAGTCACAATATACTATGGATGTATCTACCCATATCTAATCTATGGAATAGAAATATGGGGTTCAGCAGCCAAAACACACATGAATAAACTGCTTATTTACCAAAAAACTGTGTTAAGGTCATGTATAATGTAAAAGCAAGAGAATCTTGCAGGGATACCTTTATAAATAAAAAATAATTACCATCTACTCTCTGTATGTTTATACAGCTATAATGTTTATTGTGGACAAGTGTAATCCAGTTAAAACAATCAGGTACATGAACATAACACCAGAACCAATATGAATTACTATAGAGATAGTGTAATTAAAACTGTCTCTAAAAGGGATGTACATATACTAGGAATTAAGGTTTACAATAAACTGCCATCTGATATTAAAGCAATAGCTAGCATCTCAAAACAGCAGTTTAAATGGAAGTTAAAGGCTTTCCTCATAAATAAATGTTTATATAACTTAAATGAATCATGACATTGCAGCTTTAATTATACTTGAAAGTGATAAAATCATTAAGCTGATTAAGGGATCATGTGTAGAATTAGTTTCTCATGCTGTAATTCACTATGTAAATTAGTTTCTGTAAATTAGATTCTAATGTTGTAGAATTGACTATGTACAATTTGTATTAATGATGAAAAATTGAATGTCAGAAATTGTAACCAACAGCATATTGATAATATTTATTTGCTTTTTCAACTGTAGACCCTTTTTGGATCCTGTATCTGTTACAGTTTTTAGTGTTATGTAACTTTTTATATTTATCTTTGTATCTTGAACTGACGTGACCTATAACATTGGTATTATGTTCCAAAGGATGAAATAAATACAAATAAATAATACAAATGCTATTGAAAAGTACTTACAGCTGTAGTTAAAAGTGCCACATAGAACAAAATAAAGCAAGAAAAGAAGTATTATCTTTATACGCTACAGAGGGTATACGTGAAAATATGTGCCAGTGCTTCCTAACTACCAAAAAGCCGCGATTACTTCCGGAAACTTACGAAGCATGCCATTCAAAGTTACGAATGCGTAAATACATAAATATTCAGTCTTGAATGAGATCGCGGAACTGGTCACTTGAACCTAAACAGCTGTCAAATTGTTCGTGATGTTCACGAATAAATTTTGATAGTATAAGACCTGAAGCTTTCCTGTCGACTTTTTTCTCGGGCAGCCAGCCAGGTGTAAAGACGATTGAATATCAACGTTTCGGGAGTGTACATTTCTCCCATCATCAGGATATTTATAAAATGTTATAACCACAAATGAAATACTGGATATAAACAACTATAAGCAAAGACAAAACACTATCATAATTCGCATTACTGAACAAAAGACTGTTTTCAGTAAATTAAATGCCAGTTCAGGAGATGGCGTGAGTATAGAAAATTGTGTCAGAGAAACGTAACCACTTAACTATCAAGCTGTATTGATCTTTGTTTCTTAATTCGATGGATTTCCATTTTTAAGGCCGGTTTCCAAGAAAAGCTGAAGTGAAATCCATCATCACGTTTAAACGTGCTCCTTTCAGAGGAAAACGCCAAAGTCTCCTTAATTCTCCGCTCCCAGTAACTGTTGTATTTGGCCAAGATGGTCATCTCCCGAAAATTGGCTCTATGGTCGTTATCAAACAATGCCTTGCCAGCCCAGACTTCTCAGACTGCATTCAACGAATGCTCCGTTCATGTTCGATTATTCTAGTAGCAATGGTCCTTCCGATTTTTCCTATATACGGTGTCACACATTCACAGGGAATGCGGTACACTTCCGAAACTTGGAAGCCCAGTTTGTCTTTCACTGGTCTCAAAAGATGTTTAATCTTCGGAGGTGGCTTGTGGATGATGCTGATGTTGTATTTGGCGAGAATTCTGCTGATTCTACCGGATAGATTGCTGGTAAACGCGATGTAGGCTGTAGCGGTAGGCTTTTCTGACACTTGCTGTGTTACAGGTTTCCCTTTCCTAGCTTTGTGGATGGAAGCTTCAACGTCCTATTCGGGGTGACCATTTTGATGGAAAGCGAGTCTCAGGTGCTGTAATTCTTGTTTAAATTCTGATCCCAGCCACATAAAACAAGAATTACAGCACCTGAGACTCACTTTCCCTCAAAACGGCTACTCCGAATATGACGTTGAAGCCTCGATCACCAAAGATAGGAAAGGGAAACCTGTAATACAGCAAGCGTCAGATAAGCCTAGCGCTACAGCCTGCATACCGTTTACCGGCAATCTATCCGGTAGAATCAGCAGAATTCTCGCCAAACACAACATCAGGCCCATCCACAAGCCACCTCCGAAAATTAAACATCTGTTGAGACCAGTGAAAGACAAACTGGACTTCCAAATTCCGGGAGTAAACCGCATTCCCTGTGAGTATGGGACACGGTATAGAGGACAAACCAGAGGGACCATCGCTACTAGAATAATCGAACATGTACGGAGCACTCTTTGAATGCAACCTGAGAAGTCTGGGCTGGCAGAGCATTGTTTTGATAACGACCATAGAGCCAACTTTCGGGAGACGACCATCTTGGCAAAATGCAGCAATTACTGGGAGCGGATAATTAAGGAGGCTTTGGCGATTTCCTCTAAAAGGAGCAGGCTTAATCGTGATGCTGGATCTCAGTTCAGCTCCTCTTGGAAACCAGCCTTGAAATTGAAATCCATCGAATTAAGAAGCACATCAATACGGCTTGATAATCAAGTTATGTAGTTACGTTTCTTTGTCACAAATTTCTATACTCGCGCCATCTCCTGGCCTGGCATTTAATTTACTGAAAACAGTCTTTTGTTCATTTTGATAGTGTTTTGTCTTTGTTTATAGTTGTGTTATATCCAGTATTTCATTTGAGGTTATAACATTTTATAAATATCCTGATGATGGGAGAGATGCACACTCCCGAAACGTTGATATCTAATCATGTTTCCACCTGGCTGGCTGCCCGAGAATAAAGTAAGTTTTGATAATGTGTACAGAGCAAATGAAGCATTGTTTAGCATAATTTTCTGGTTTTTCTATTTTTTTCTTCTGAAATTCTTGGGGAAGCGTCACTTCTAGTGCTTCATGTTACGTTTCACCTCTGGTTAACGACCTCATCCAATCTTGTGGCATCCACCACGCAGAGATATGTTAGCTTACCGCGTCAAATTGCTTTGCCAAAAATGCCGTGATTTAATATCGACTCAATCAACATTTTTATCTCGTTCCCCTCAGCTAATGTACACGAAAGATTTTCCAGAGTCTATTTCAACTACTGTTGTTCTATTCTCGTCTACTTGTGCACCTCTCCGCAGCCCTAAAAGGTGCGGGAAAGTTGGCTGATTTAATTAATTCACCTCAATCAAACGAAGCCCTATCGAAAAATACCAAGGGACAATGAAAACAAAAGACTCATGTTTTCCTCTCAGGGAATCTATATTTTTTCATTTTCATGGAACCAAAAGTTTTTGTGATATTGATATCACTGGTATTGAAAGGCGTCCGTAGCAGAGGTGTCAGACCAATTTACCCAACAAATCCTGGCAAATCAGCAGAAAATTACTTCCGGTTAATTAAAACCATAAAATCAACAAAGGCTATATTACGATCTAAGCAAGGACGGAATTTTAATTAAATCAAATTTTTTGTTATTCAGTTTAAAAGTACCTTTTAACCCTCGCATGGTATAAGCTTTGGAAAACATATTATATATCTGGGGTCTTCTTGTACCCCAAAGTGATTCTAACAGCTTTGTGGTGCTACACTGTACGAGAGCTGATCAATAAAGAATGATCATAATGTTTGTACCGTCATAATTCTTCGCAATAAAATTCAATCCTATATTGTTAGCTTAATGTGAAACAAAAATGCCGTAGTAGTTTCACTGTTGGTACTCCTGGTTCCCGTCGGTGAGAACCAGACATTTACAGTATCGCGTACTTCTACAATGGATTTAACACGCGAGGAACAATATGCGCCTTTGAGATTCTGCATTCGTCTCAACAAATCTTCAGTTGAAACCTATACAATGTTACAGGAGGCCTATGGAGACGGTTCTTCCGTACAGCACAGCTCGAGGGTGGCTTAAAATGTTAAAAGAACGGAGGAAATTAACTTAAAAGGAAGGTGGACTCCCCGGGGCTATCACCTAGTCGCGAAGAGGTGGGGGGGGGGGGTTAGTATCCAATGAACCAGACGACCATACTGGGAAGGTCTAGCTTTGCTAGCTTGCTGGTTGGTATGAGGAGAGGAGAACCAAGCATAGTCCGCAACGAGGGATCTGACGACTGTACCCAGATTGGGCGGTCGGAAACCTCTTAGAAGATGTCAAACGGCTCTAACGGCAGAAGAAGATCTAGAATCTCAATGACTGAAGAGGAGGAGAAGACATCTTCGGTGCTACTGCCCTGTAGTTAGGTATTGGGTTACCATGGGCTAAAGGAAGACAACCTTGATTAAAAATTACCGGAAGTCATGAGTCATGAGAAAGCAAACCCTTCACATGACTTACCCATCTACGGGCTGTAACCCGTAATGGGGAAATTTACTTACTCAAAGCCGTCGAAGAAATCAGACGGACGGTTTAATGGAACAAAATTAAAGTACTACAATGATATGGCTGTACCTATACTGACATACGGAAGTGAGGCTTGGACGTTAACTAAAAAGCAACAGAGTAAAATACAGGCTTCAGAAATGAAATTCTTGAGAATTGTGAAAGGATGCACGAAGAGGGACTTAATAAGAAATGAAAATATATGAGAAGAACTGTAAATTTTTAGTATGAATGATAGGTTAAAAGATCTCAAACAAAAATGGAAGGAACATGTTGAAAGAATGCCAGATAATAGACTTACAAAACAAATATTACAGTATCATCCTAAAGGTAGGAGATCGGTGGGTAGACCCAGGAAACGATGGCTGGAGGACTTCGAAGGCGGAACAGGCACTTGGTTGCCTATGCCATGAAGTGAAAAAGAAGAAGAAGGAGACGAAGAAGAAGAAGAAAAGAAGAAGAAGAAAAAGGAAGGTGGACCCGGCGCTCCAGTTACCGCTCTTACTGAAGTAAACATCAACACTGCTGCTGCCATTGTGAGAGAGGATCGACGAATTGTCTTAAGATCACTTTCTAAAGTACTGAACATTTCATTGGGTGCCACCCACACGTTGGTGACAGAAACATTACACATGAGACGTGTTTGTGCGCGATGGGTTCCAAGACTGTTGATTCCCGAACAAAAGGACATTCGCATGCAGGTCTGCATGCAGTTAAAGTTGATGTTAGAGGAAGATCCGGAGATCCTTTGAAACGTAATTACTGCTGATGAATCTTGGCTACATCATTTTGATCCTGAGAGCAAACAGCAAAGCTCAATGTGGATACTCCTTCATCACCAACCCGCAAAAAAAGCATTAGTGGTTCCTTCTGCTGGGAAATTATGGTCATTTCTTGATATTCATGGAATGGTTTATTAGCATGTTGTACCTGCACACATATCAGTAACTGGACAATACTACAGGGATGCCCTGAAAACATTGAAAGTCCATATCAGGTGCAAAAGACCACATTTCCTTGAAGCAGGCTAGATGCTGCACCACGATAATGCGCGTACGCATATTGCCAATGTTGTTGCTGAATATCTTGAGAAAATAAACGAGAAGTGCATCCCTCACACTCCCTATAGTCCGGATTTAGCCCCATGTGACTTTTTTCTATTCCCTAACTTGAAGAAACGTCTTCGTGGGAGGCATTATCCATCATCAGAAACAGTGGTGAAGGCTGCGGAGGCGATTTTAAAGGATCTCTCATAATTGGTTTCCTGCATGTCTTTGAAGACTGGCAAAAACGCTGTGACAAGTTGCATCGCATTCAGGGGAGACTAGTTTGAGAAGGACCATCAAAATTATAAGGATGAGTAATGCTACGTTTTCAAAAAAATTGTGATCATTCTTTATTGAACAGCCCTCGTATTTCCACAATAATAATGACTTTATTTTGAGGTCAAAGCGCATCTTTTAAACTAAAACTGCACTGCAGTAAGCTATATAAGTTATCTATTAACCATGTCTGAAATATTAAAGCATATGTTCTAGTTCCAGAAAATATATATGTACTATTTTAAAACAAAATTTTTATTTAGCTCACACTATATAACAGTATTGTAATTGTTTATTATGATGTGCATTATAATTTTATAAACAATCCAGTTATAAATAAACTTCTGCTAATTCTCCACTTGAAATGGTGAACACTCACTGCAGAACGTTTTACCCTGGCATGTTCTGTGATACTCATCCCATTTTCTTCACTTTCTTATCTTTTGACCTTGTACAGGAATCACATCTTTCTCATTTAAGATTTGGAACTTCTGCAGCTTGGTCTTGTTGCATGCCATTTAGAGGATACTTGAAACCAGGTGGAGTTATTGCTGAACAAATGCACTAAGGGAAAAGATTTCATCTCTCAATTTGAGGTCTTCCTAGCACTTCTCCCAGTTCAGAGAGGAATTCTCTTCTAGCATTTTTACCTCTCATATGATGTAAAAATTTATGGTACAGGACGTAAGCACTCAGGCATACTAAGTCATACATATCAAGAAATAGAGCAACTGGCCACCTACTTGTTCCACGTTTTACTGAATAGCAGGGGCGGCTGGTGGCTTTGAAAATCGGTGGTTCACACATTTATCCATGTAATTTTTTTAAAGTAACAAACGGTTGTTTAATCCTGCCACTATAGACTGCTGTACACACAAGTTAACGGTAATCCACAACATATAATATATACATGTATGACACAACATGCCTATTTCAGAAACACTCTAGAGCATAACACTCTTCAATTATGCAGCTAAATTTATATGTCTTCAAGGCAACTTCAAGTGTACATTACAAGACTTCTTTCTGAATTGTCTTGGAGGTCCCCTTAAACACAGCAGCACTCTCCAGATAGGTTTTCCAGAACACAGTCTAGCTCTGCACGGAGTTTATCACTCCTCGAAAAATACCAGGATTGCTTGACGTAGCTGAATCTTCGTGTCCTCGTAGAGCTAACTCAAAGGCTCCACAAAACCTAATGCAGTTAACAATAATGTTTAAAACATACCTATTTTGAGCCACTTTCTTGTTGTGTTCTTCAATTGTTCTACGATATGCACTTTCCATCTGCTTTGCTATATTTACATTGCCAAGCATAGCAAAACTGTTTTTTTCATGTGTAGTTTTTAAGTTACGTGTTTTTAGCGCGATCATGAAGATGCTGCAAAGCATTCACGCCATGTTTTGTCCACGGATCTTCACCGCCAAAGAGAACGCAAGGAAAGCAAAACAGGCTATTTTTAATATTACATCAACACATTAAATTATATTTCTCATATACGTTGTTGTTAAAGTTCCTGTTCAAATATCTTGTTTTTGTTTTGACTACCTATGTGATTTTTATATTTGGTGTGGGACTTCCAAGTCACTTATTTTCGTTTTTTTTCTTCTAAGCTCATTTTAAAAAGGATGTGCTAATAGACCCTTTATGGAATTCATTGTTTCTCCTTACATAACACAATATATTTGTATTTAAATAAATCACTCTTATTCACTTTTCAAAGCACGAAACAGCTAACAAAACATGGCACAAAACATTTGGCTATGCTCTGGTAGGTATTAGTAATCTGTGGTAATAGTTGATCGATGCGAACATTTAATATGAGAATAATAGGTGGCGCTGAAAACAGAAGGAGAAGGCTTGGCATTCACTATTCTCTGGCTGCTAGGTTAACCAAACTTATGCAGCCATAAGCCCCACCCTTCCCCTCTACTTGCCTCGGTACACCTTAGGTTCATCCTGCCCTATACCTCCCCATTGTATACCAGTGGTTTGCATCTGAGAGTGAACTACTTGGCACCTGCAAACAATACAGCGCGCTGAGCGCCACTGTACTAGACAAGGTCGAACTGAATTCCAAAATGGAACATGCCCTTGCATTAAAGGGAGACCCAGCATTTTGGTTGTAGCGCAAACATGCTACCCCATTGAGAAGCCGCCCCTGCTGAATAGTATCTAGCCATCTTAGGAACAGTATCAACACCTGACTTTGTTGAGCTGTAGAACATAATCTTCCACAAAACGCAATTGCTAACTGTGCTTGTATTTTACAATAATTTGTTGCAGCAGTGCATGTGTATGTATTGTCTAAGAATTTCTAACAACACTGAACATACAAATGAGGTACAGAAGGTGCATTGTTGCAAAGTTTTAATTATTGTAGTAAAATTTGTAACATAACGTGGCAAATCAAATATTGTGTACTTGGGGTATTTTCTGACCATGTTACAAAAATTAAAAATTCTCGGCTGCCGACCGTCATATTACCATTTATAATAATACGTACCAAAAGGCATAAAGTTAAAGCAGCCTTGGAGTCTATAAAGACCCGAGACACCAAGCAAAGTTTAAAACTTCCTATTTTGCTTACAAGCCAAACACTTCGTCTTCAGAAAACTGATATTTTTGATGTCTTACTGTGTTATTAGAGCAAAGAACACAATTATGTTTTGTTGGAACTTCTATATTTTAAAATAAACTAAGATATGTGGAAACGCTTGGGTTCATTCCCATGAACGTCGCTTGTAACATGTGATTTTAAAGAAACGTCAGAAAACTTCATATAATTTTCCAATGTATCTCATATTTGAGAGGTTAACTGGGGTATTTTAATTAATTTACTGATTATTATTTGAATATTTGTTGTGTTGGGCACAAATACTTTCACAGCCTTGATAAAAACTAATATTTATCTACATACTCCATGTTAATTGAAATATACATTGTTATTATTTTTCTTGTTGGTGCAAGGGAAAGCGGAGAAACAGCATCGTTAAAGACAAAAACGCCTCTACCCATCAACTGGCAATCGAACTTCATATTTCTGTTTTGAGAAGCATAAATTGCTGACTACAAGACTGGGAGATAGTTATCAAAACTGTCGGAATTCATTAGAGGATCGATTGCGTACAAGTGGAGCATGCAAAGGCACTGAGGAATGTCTTTGGGTGGGTTTGGCAAAATTGGAGGTCAAGGAGAATTCTACAGCTGCTGAGGGACGTTGCGATTTAACAGCATTGATTTATCCACATCAAAATCATCGACCCCCAACAAAGGTGTCCACCTCGGCCATTCCAGTTCCTCAGGAGGATTGTCGCATCTGTAGTCCATTATCCTCAAGGTGATTTTGCAATCGTGGGTGTCAGATTGCCGGATTTTTTAGGTTTTCCGGTTGGTGTAGGTTCTCGCGTTTTCAGAATGGGTTTGAAGGTGACCCCAGAGATAATAGCTCGCCGAAACGATGGGGGGAAGGGCGCGGATTTCTGGAGTGTTCCTCTTTCTTCTAGCGCCAACTTGATTGAGAACATTTCACAAATTTCCGGAATAGTGAGTAAGCTATAAAATTGAAGCCGCAGCTCAACAAGGGGGAACAGCTGTTAATTGAACTCGTGTGCGCGAACAGCTGTGTTTTGAAATGTGAACTTTGTTTGTGTTCGATGACCTTGAAAGTTATATGTATATGTGACGTAATTCTGCTACTGTAATGCCCGATTTCACCAACAGATGTTAAAACCGACGTTAACAAATGTAACGTAACAATTGTCACAGCGCTAAAACTAATGCTAAATTTCTTGCATTTCAACAACCTGTTTTCTTAATGTTAACAAACCTGTGTTAATGCCAAAAAACTTGTAAATATCTCAGCTATAGAAGGCTATGGATAATTTTCTGAACGTACCCCGATGCGTCTTTGTTTTCATTTTCGTCTGCACAAATGGAGGATGAACAAAATCATAAATAAAGCAGTGAGACAAATTTCTCATCGACGGAGAAAGAATTTTTAATTGAAATGATGACGAAGTGTAAGGATATCGTGGAAAATAAGAGGACGGATGCAGTGAATGTAATAGAGAAAGATGTCACGGCGAAAATATTGGAAACGAATTTAATTCAAATGCATGTGTCACTACTACAAGCACCAAACAACGTGTCATATTACGTAAATTTAAAACGAGGAGCGAAGAACAGGTGCCTTAAACGTTTCAAGACGGGAGGTGAAAAATGTATTATCCATATAATTCAATGAATTATAAAATCGCAAAGTTATTAATACTTGAAGCAAAGGCGAGATAGGCATATTCCTTTCGATGCATATTCTAACTCATTATTACGTAAATTTAAAGCGAGGTTCGAAGAAGGACAAATAACTTGAACGTTTCAAGACGGCAGGTGGACAGTGTATTATCCATATAATTCAGTGAGTTTTAAAATCGCAAGGTTACTGATACTTGAAGCTAATGCGAGATAGTCATATTCCTTTCGATGCATGTTCTAACCTTTCTTGTACTTCCGCAGTAACCTTCATAGCAACATGTTTCGACAGTCTATACCTCCGTAAAACAAATTTCTTCGGATAGTTTCTTAAAATCATTTCTCCTCATAGGCCGTACTCTATTATGAATGCCATTTAGACGGTCTTAAATATAGCATCGACATCAACAGCTTAGTTCATGCTCTACATCTTGACTATTTACAATTGTTAAGGACTTAACATTAGAAATTCGGCATGTTAGTTTAACATGAGATTTAACACAGGTGTTACGCTAACAGTTGTATGTGAAATGCAATTTTTGTTTTAACTATTGCTAAACTCGTGTTAAGTCTTAACATTTGTTGGTGAAATCGGGAATTAGTGTTGACCAAAATGTGTTTCTACACAAATAAAGAACAATTTAATGTTTGTAACCTGAACTTTTAATTTCACGAACCTACAAAGTCAAAATATTCTTCACATTACAATTATAAACCTTCTTATTCAAATGGTAACAACACGCATATTGATAATAGTGATGTAGCAATATTTGCACGATTAGAAATGTTTTCTCAAATAATTCTTGCTCAAACCTCTTTAACAATATTGCTATAACATTGGATTAAATTATTTTGTGAGTACTTGCAATGCTTGCCTTTGTAATAAGTAAAGCATTAACTTATGAGCTGACTCAAGTTCCAAACTTCTCTTAAGAAAATAAAAATATGAGAGTTCTAACTTACGGACTGTAGAGACAGAAATGCTTGGAAACAGCGATCAACTCATTTTATTAAACACACGAATATCCGCCCATTTGAATGCTGATGGTGTACTGGAAAGCGTTGTAGGTTCGAGTTTTGCATCAAGCGATATTGCAGTAAGATTATCCTGGACTTCAATTCATATCTATGATAGTGATCTATCCTCTCGCTATTAGCGTTTCTGCGAACAATTTATTGAACTCAAAACTCGTCAGAAATGGATCATTAATAAAGTGGATTGGTTTTTGTTCTACAATACACTCAACTATCATGCCGATAAAACTGCTAAACTAGCTCCACCGCAAGCTCCACTATCGTCTGTGAGTTTATCATCGCAATCCAATTATCTGTTCCTGAGAGCTCTCTAAGTACACGCTAACGTTCATATTCGTAGTACCCATTCATCGGCGATAACAGAATATGTAATAATAAAACAAATCCATTAAAACATTTCAAAGAATAAAAGTTTCCTATACAAAATCATGGCATCGAAACCAAGCATTTTTCTGATTCCAAAAAATTGTACATCCTTTAATTATTATTCTTCAAATACCAGAAAAGCTTCGATTTTAATAATTTGAAGTTACGGTCTTCAAGAAGGGAGTTAAACTAAGAAAAGATAAAAAGTGGGTACTAAATGGCAAAAGGGTAAAACTGGTCAATGAATCTGAATATTTAGGAGTGTGTTTGAATAACAACGGAAAGTGGGAGCACACAGGTGAAAAATGGAAGCAAAATGAAGGCGGCAATGAATGGAATAAGAATATGCAAATATAAGCTAGAAATGTCAACCAAGTGGTTAGAACGAATGTATGAAGCACTAGTTGAATCCAGTGGAGATCTGGGGGGGGGGGGGGCACAGAGGCAAACAAAACGGTGGACCCAAACTACAGAAGGTTTTGTAAAGAGCTAATAGGCTTACCAAGATCAGAACCTGGGGAAGTAGCTTTAGTAGAGTTAGGAAAGACAAGAAGAAATGGAATAATAATGGAAAGAACAATAAAATTTTGGCATACGTGTTTGGCCAAAAAAGAAGGGGAGATTATCAAATTAAGCATGAAACAGCAAAAACGATTAGTGAACTCAAATAGTTGGTGGGCAGAGATAGAAGGAACTACTGAAAAAATAGGAATGGGAGATATATGGAGAATAGAGGAAAGGAATACAAGCGATGCGGTTAAATTAGTAAAATGCAGCATAGAAGATATAGAAAGACAGCAAATATGGGGAAGTCTAGAAAATATGAAACCATTACAATTTTACAAGAAAATATATAGGAATTGGGGAGGAGAAGCATATGTAGATTACTGCAATAGGCGAGAGAGAAGGGTTAGGTTGGATGAGAACAGCAACAATATTTCTAAGAGGGATAAGAGGTAGCGAAAAGGGAATTTGTGAATTGTATGGGGGAAAAGAAAGCATAGAACACTATGTAACAGAATGCGAGGAGGTTGTAATGTGAAGAAAAAAGGTTTGGGAGGAAAATGGGAGAAAGTAGAGAAGAGGATAGTAGCTATAAAATATGTTAACGAGCAGGGAAAAACAGAAGGTAAGAAGTTTTGGTAAGTTCTTGCGGAAAGTAAAAGAAAAATGGGTCAGAAATTTAAAGAATACAGGAAAGGAGGAGGAGGGGGAAGAATGGGACTAATTAAGTAACAAGGAGGTATAGAGGTTGAGAGCTTTCTGGCAGAGCAGAGGACCAGTGTGTCATGTAAGCTAAGGTAGCAACAAGGTAAAGACAAATACATGTAGCCAAAAGTTGTAAATTGCAAAATTATGGAATATGCACAATAAAAATCTAATCTAATTTAATCTAACAAGGAATTAAGTGATTCAGATTGTTATCATCAGTATCAGTATCATTATCATTGTCATTATCATTATCATTATGAGTATCAGTATCATTGTCATTGTCATTATCATTGTCATTGCCATTGTCATTGTCAATATCAATATTCATATCAATATCACTACCATTACCATTAGCATTACCAGTATTATTATTATTTAACAAATGTCACATCCAGAACATCAATTCTCCGATCGTTACTGATCAATGCATTTTGTGCAACCTTGACTGAATTAATATATGGGTTCCTCAGGCACAAATAAGGAAAATAAAAGTCTTCCATCTCAACAGCAATACTTATTATCATACTGAAGTAATCTAAAATAAAAAACTGACAGTTCGCCGATAACACTGCAAAAACAATATATACAAGCACGACGTTGTTTAAATTCAGACCATTACAATCTAAAGCTACTAAGTTTTTCACCAAGCATTTGTTAAATTGTGTGCTTCAGTTCCGCCGTCGGAATACTTCGAGATGATGACGTGTTGACCAAGTTCTTTCAGGTCATGCTCTATGCTGGATTGTCATTGTTCATATTTTTTGATAGTTTTTTTATTCCTTCCTTTACACCTCATATTTCTCACCTCACTTCAGTAAAGGAATTGATCCTCGCTTCATCTTTCCTTTTGCGGAACTCACCTTATTTCATTTGCCATTTTGCCTATCCTGGAATCTGTGATTTTATTGTTAATTTCCATCATTCTGGAATTATTTTTTGATTCTTTTTAGTCTATTCCTGGTTGTATAACTTTGCCTCACATATTATTCATTCTTGATTTCATTTATTAATTTTTGTTAATAACTTTTCAGGTATGCCTCCATCCCGGATTTCAAATCCCGCTCCTAAGCATCAGTTACTGCTAAGCAAGCTTCCTTTGTCCCTTAAGCGGTTAGCGAGGCGCTATTGTTATACTCATGCTCCTATTGTACACAGACAGAACAAACACGACTGGTCCGCGAGGTTTAGCGTAGCATTTAATTTACTGGCGCACTTCTCACTTTCGCAACCGGAGATACACTCAACTCGACTGATTGACTATCTATTATGTGTTTCAAATGGAAAGAGTTCTCGCCTACAGCGAATCAGATGCGTCAGAGTCTTCACCGTTGCCAACTCGTCATCCACACCTTTCTATATTTCCCTCTCACTTGCACACTTGCGAGTGTTCGTGCCGCTGTACGTAAGGGAACGCGAACTGAATTTTCCAATTTATAATAATGCAGTTGTTGAAATCAAAATTGCTACCTGAATATTCGTATATTACGCAACTGTTTTAAATATTTAAAGTTAATTATAGTTTATGAATTGCTTATATTTCCAATCCAACGAAGATACCAACGATGCATCCGTATAGCTGTGAATGTCACGTTAAGAGATAATTCGTCATTGTCATTGTCTTCAACGTCTGAGTACTGCAAATTTGTGATCATGGGTTCCAAAATCTCGTTATGTGCTATTTCTTTCCAAACGTCGTCTTTTTGTAGTTTATCTGATGTCTCACGAAGTTTTCCTAGTCTTGTTGTCTTCCTTGTCAATTTCTTCGTGAATAAGTCGTTCAACGTCAGTCAGTTTAAAAGTATTATTGCTATTTGCTACATAATTTGAGCCCATATTAACTCTATTGGATTGTTCTGGCAGTATTAAGGGGCGTGGGAAGGTTGATTGCGTCTGATTTATCCAACTGATACCTTTTTCGTGGAAGAGTAGCTGAACAATGCTGCTTTGAACTCTCTTGAGTAAATAGAGATTACGAAGCATTCATAAACAAAGATATAATGTTACTAGACACGTTGTGCCAGACTAGCAAGAAGTGTATCGTTTCCTCTCATCGAATTTAACAAACACCTTGGCTTATTCAAAGTATATATTTCTTTTATTACGTCATGTCAAATGTTTACGTTTCAGTTCTGAGTAATTTCAAATATACGTTCACGCATATATGCCAACCAATAATAATATTCATTACAGTGAAATACTTTTTTATAATATAATGGCATCTGCTTTATTTATTTGTATTAGGAAAACTATTTGAGCTGAAAATATTAGGTTTCTACGGTTACGTTAAATACATTACTCTCCCCTTCCTCATTGATCAGTTTTATGAAATCTGAATTTTTGCCTTAGCGCAAATAGTATTTATGGGACATTGATTAGTTTGGCGCTCGTCACATACCACATAGGGGGAATGCAATACGACAACACCGCAGGACTCCGATTTGTTAGTAGCACTCAAGGACAAACACCTTCCCATTTGAAACACATAATAGTGCTTGCTCCCTTTAAATAGCTCGAAACCGAGCGGTTAATTCTGGAGGCTAATCCTTCCCAACATAATTAAAATGAATCATCTAGAGGCAGGAATACTGCACAATGGTTATTGTATTTCCCGGCTATTGTTTGACAACAGGACCGATTATTAACACAGGTTGGCGCTCGGGTCTGTGCTGTGGTGTCGGCAATCTGCCGCGGCCGCGATGAGTGTATAATTAGTTCTATCGTGTAAGACTTCGACACTTACCAAGTTTTAAAATATATTTCGGTATTAATATGATAATGCTAATCATTCATTTTAAAATATTTCAATATTTATGAAGTAAATAATCTGCAAGTAAATGATGTGATAATTAAATGTATCGAACAATTTTTAAGTACCTAGGATCTGTAATAGATAAGAATGGCACTTGTGAAAAAGACATTATCAACACGGTAAATTGTGCAAGGAATGCGATTAGAAGTTTGAACAGTCTTTTATGGAATAGGAATCTGACTAGAAAGACTAAAAGAAAAAAAAATTAAAAAACAATAATAGAAAGCATACTTACATATGGTTCCGATAGCTGGACAATAAATGTGAGAATGCAGAACAGAATATTAGCGACAGAAATGGATGAACCAGTGGTGTGGACATGAACGCTGACCCAAACAAGTCCTAAAGTGGGAAGTACCAGGCAGAAGAAAGCGGGGAAGAGCCAGAAGAACATGGTACGAGGAAATATATGGTCAAATGAAGAAGAGGAGACTGGATGAAGGACAATGGAACGACAGGAATCTCTGGAAAGCAGCAACAAAGGGGAACTGCTGTAAAGTGGTAAACCTGTATAGAAAATAAATAAGTAAACAAATAAATAGATAGGTAAATAAATAAATGAATAAATAAATAAGTAAATAAGTAAATAAATGAGTGAGTGAGTGGTTGGGTGAGTGAGTGATTGAGTGAGTGAGTGAGTGAGTGAGTGAGTGAGTGAGTGAGTGAGTGAGTGAGTGAGTGAGTGAGTGAGTCGGTGAGTCGGCGAGTCGGCGGGTCGGTGGGTCCTTAGGCTAGGCAGGCAGGTAGGTAGGTAAGTAGGTAAGTAAGTAAGTAAATAAGTAAATAAATAAGTAAATAAATAAATATGATTGCCATTGAGCTTAACATTTAAAAAGGACCATAAAAATACACGTACCAGAGGAAGTGATAGAAGCAGTGACACACACACGCACATAGGCATGAACACAGAAACGTAAACCAGAGGTTATAGGTTCGATTGCTTTTCCACTGGAGAATACGAAGGTAGAATGTAGGATTGATTATAAATATTTTCTTTAGTTAAAACAAGTACTGATGTAATTAGAAATACCAGAAGCCTAAGGATAACGAATTAATCACTTCTTACGTCAAAGCAGAAGTTAAAGAGTGCATGGAATTGAAACAACAAATAAATAAATACAAGTTTATGAAAGTCATTAGGATCAGGATTACCACGGAAAGGATTCGGCAACGAAGTGTAGTTTATTGCACTTAAGTCGCAAGTGGAGGGAAGGACGAGGCGAGAGGATACCGAGAAGTGTTTAGGACAGGTTCCCTATAGTTTACCAGTTGCAAACTCCCCTGCAAGCCAACACAACCGGCATCGCTGGGGGCGCTTGTTAGTCTGTAGGTCTTGTCCTACGAAAAGCTCCACGGAGGCGCCGGGCATCTTCTGGGACAGCTCGGTAATTTCCTAGATTGTGAGGAAGGTCAGCGGCAGCTACCCTACGTAGATCCTTACTAGCATATCCCACCTGCCGTGGTCCAAAAACGTGCACTAATGGCGTTGAAACACAGAGCTGAAGATTTCTGTGTTGAAGGACGACTTTTTCAGGCCTGACCCAAAGCTGGGTCATCGCGGAGTGTCTGCAACTTTCTTACGAGGTGCATTTAAGTTATAACACCTCTGCTCTTCTTTTTAAATACGCGTGTACCCTTTTTGAATGCATGAAACAGAGATGGCAGCACTGTACGGTGCATAAAACCTAGTAGCAGCGATTAGAGTTAGGACTCATTTTGATACATAAAATGGCGAAGCTTTCATTGCAAGAACAGCGTCAAATCATTCGTTTTCTCCATTTTCGTGGTGTGGCATCTATTGAAATTTATCGCCAATTGAGTGAGACATGTGATGATGGTACCACGGATGTGTCTAATGTGCGTTCCTGGGCGCGACAGTTTAATGAAGGCAGAACATCGTGTAGCCACATACCAAGACAGTTGCAGACTTCACCTCCAAAATTAGCATTTCCGTGGGATCTGTGCACATTTATTTCTTATCTGCAGAGGATCTATCCCGCCTGCTTCAACCCGGGAGCGGTAGAAAACTCCGGGACTACTTCCTATGCAATATCTAGATTCCTGAAAAGCCCGCTGCCCATCGACAACAACGTCAAGACGGAATGGAAGTGGATACGCCACTTACGCGCATCAACCCCGCAGGGTAGACTACCGAAAACTTTGGTGGGCCGGCTGGTGATTTAGCACACCTTCTACTAGCTATGCAGGCTAGTAACCGGGACTTCCAAGGCAACCCTCTACCCCCTACGGGCGTCCGAGGCCTGGCCGGAGGTACCCGATCTCCCGCGGGTGTCGGCAACACAGTGCCTCGTCGAGTCCAAATCAATCCGAACAACTCTCAGACGGGAGGGGTTCGGCAGTTCAGCCCGAGGGTCCTCTAGTAACATCAGAGGTGCTACGAGTGCTAAGGGTCCGCAGCAACTGCACCATGGCACCTCTTCTACGTGCAGTCCTGCAAGAAGATCTGAAAAAGCTCTATCGGTTATACTCCAAAACAACGTTCTCAACTCGCTGGATCAAGGCCGTGACTGTCTTGGTTTGTTGTCGCACCCAGGAACACAATTTAGTCACATCCATCGTACCATCACCACATGCCTCACTCAACTGGCGACGAATTTCAAATCAAGCATTTCCATGAATTCCTAAACTTAGCGAATTCTTACAGTCATTTTAAACAAATTATTCGCTGCTTACAGTACAGTATCATTTTCACCATAATTATTACATTATTTTATTAGTTATCCTCAGCCTTTCAGTTAAACAGGCACATTTATTAATTGTTCACAATGAGTAAAGTTTATGTTGTTTTATATCATTCAAAGGACCTAGGCGACGTTCTTTAAATGCAATATAAGTCTGAGCACAGGAGCCTCGTGATCGATCTGCAGGTTGCAGTAGAATCCCACTGTACCCACCTCGGGAAGTGATGGATGACCAGGATTCAGTGTTACCGCAAGATTGAGTGCGGCCCGCACTACAAGCTTCTTTCGCTCCGCTGTCTTAGCCTGTAAAATGTATTTATATGGTCTTGTCAGAACATGGCCAGAGTAGAAACGAAGCCTTAATAACCCGGCCATTCTGGCTAATGGCGTCTCATTAGTCAAAGCCCATATGGTACTGCTTCGTGGGATTGATTCCAACTAATCAGATGGCTCTTTAAACACTGGATCGTTCTTCTTTTTTCATGAACAAGCGAAGGTGTAGCTCATACTCCCGAAACTACTTGTATCAACATGGAAATATGGCTATAAAAGGAAAACAAACTCCAGCTCCTACTAATTTGCATGTCATTTAACCTCTTGTCGAATTATTTTATAGCTATTGATTTTGAAACATACTCCTGCATCTACTAGATTTCACAAAAAAAATATAATTCTGTCTTGAAACAGGTCTGTTTTTATTGTAATATTTTGGCTGGCTGTATTTAGCCAGAAGGTTTTTGCTGCATGCCCACCCGTTAAAGGGTTTTACCATAGGTAAGGTGTATTTGGGATGCTGTAGGGTGACATGTAAGTTTTTATGTTGATGTTATTGTGTAAGGTTTGTGCGGGCCAACCCAGGGTCATGAAATTAAATTAAAACCATAAAGCCTTTATCAAACCTTAATATGAATTTATTTTCTTGCTACATTTTGTATTGATCAACCCAGACACATAAAAGTAACAATCAACTTCTGGTCCCAATCTGGCAGGAAAGAACCCCATAAAACAACACGGCTCACCAAAAGGCAACGCATGAAAACCCAAAGAGAGAATCGGGAAACCCGAACATGGAGCACTTACCCTTAGAGACACAGACGCGACGCGAGCCAGGCACACCCTACTCTGCCGGTTTGAGGGAGCCATCCAAGAAGCCTCGGACACCGCAGTGCCCCCAAAGAGGAACGGCGGAAAGCCAAAACAACGTGACAGCAGCAACCTCGAACCGGAAGGGCAAGTAAAGAAGTGCCGGAGAGAAAACAACCGCACAAGTTACAGAAATTGTACCTTGGGATTGAAGGGACAGGATGCAATTCCTAGCACCCTGGTGTTTTGTTTCTGATTTAAGATTCGTAAAATTATGAACCCAAATAGATTAGGAGAACTATGTGGAGCTCAGCTTTGGCTGCTGTTAGGATTAGCTCCTGGGTTATCTCGGGTGCCCGCAAGCCATGCAGGATACCCAATGTAAACTAGAGCGGCGTCTAGTGGGGTCATAATCTCCCAATGATCTGACAAGGGCGCTTCTATGGTTTGGTAAACTGGAGTATACTTTTGATGCCCGGCGCCTAATTTCATCCTCCACGTATGGAAGTCCCGAGGCTTCATGAAGCAACCTGATAGGAAATTAGCCCCCCACAGAATAGATAGACCATAGTCCTCTATTCTGTGCACGTTGAAGCCATGCCAACCAGCTATCTGCGGCCATGTCCCAGATTTCGCAGGCATAAAGCATGACGGGAAATACCAGCGCTTGGAAAAGGTATAACCTCAGGCCAAGCGGCACCTAGCTCGACCCCAGCACCGGGTACTGGGAAGCAATTGCTCCCTGTACCCTTGCCACTAGGTCCCTGATATGCTGGCGAAAGGTTATAACCTTATCCAAAGTAACTCCTAGGTACCGGACAGAGTTAGTCCACTCTATCCTTCGGCCTCAGAAGCTGAAGTAGGCGCAGTCCGTGGAGGTGTGGCGGTTTGTAAAAAGTATGGCGTGGCTTTTGTACGGATTTACGGACATCCACCAACTTCTACACCACTGTTGTGTGAGCCGGAGGTGTCTCTGTATAGGGTTGAAGGCTCTGAGGATATGTTTGTCTTTGTAGAACAGAAGCACTTCGTCAGCGTATTGTGCAATTACGACTCTTGGCTCTGTTGGGAAGTCTGCCATAAGGACATTACCTTTTGCCGATCACTTTAATCGTTTTCTTTGTGAAATCCACTTCCCGTAGGGGAGGGGATCCGTCCCCTTCAGCTGCCAAAGTGCGGGCGCTGCGGACCCTTAGCACTCGTGGTACCTCTGACGTTACTAGAGGAACCTCGGGCCGAACATCTGAGCCCCTCCTTCGGGAGTTGTTCGGATTGGGATGGCTTCGAGGGGGCAGTGTGTTCCTGAAACCCGTGGGAATCGGGTACGTCTTCGGACGGGGTTGAGGGAAGCCTTTAATTCTCCCGGGTACTAGCCTGCAAAGCTAGTAGAAGGTGTGCTAGATCACCAGGCGGCCCCACCGAGGTCATATCGGTAGTCTTCACTTTGAGTGTTGACGCGCGTAAGTGGCGTATACACTTCCATCCCGTCTTGAGTCCATAGGACCAGATGGGGGGGGGCTTGTTAGTCTCTAGGTCTTGCCCTATGGAAAGCCCCACGGAGGACGCCGAGCGCCCTTTGGGACAGCTCGGATACTCCCTGGTTGAAGGAGGCCCGGGTCCAGTTCCTACGGGTTCAGCACTAATGGGAGTAGAACCTCTGGCTCAACAACTGTGAAATCCACTACCAGCTGATCCAATAAAAATTATGAGTCTTTTATCTCTAGGTATGCGTGGGTGGGTATGAGAATAACAGAACAAATTGAACTGATAGTATATTTAATTGTAGATAATAATTATCTATATATTTGAATGTTGTGAGTAATAATGTGGACTTGTGGGTTCGTAGAATTAAAGTTCCAAGTTGTAGAAATTCAAAATGGTCTTTATTTGCGTATCAATACTTTTTGTACACTTGCAGAATTACGTCACATACACGATTACAACCTTCCAAGTCCGTTGACCACAAACAGCGTTCACAGCTGCACGATACTCAGTTCTGTTTACAACAACTCTCGTTAAAACTATATTTACGACTATCCGCTAGACCGACCGACCGACCGACCGAAGTGTTGGCTGGCTGTATAAAGCCAGAAGGTTCTTGCTGCGTGCCCACCCGTCAAGGGTTTTACCGCAGGTAAGGTTCTTCAAATGGGATTTTGTAGGATTTGTTGTGGGTTTTGAGGTTGGAGTTTATTTTGAGGTTACAAGTTTATGTACCTTCGGGTTGAATGGCAGGATGCAATACCTTGCACTTGGTGTTTTTATTTTTGAAGTTATTTAGTGGGAAAAATTTAATGCCAAACAGCTTAGAAGAATTATGTGGAGCTCAGCTTTGGCCTCTGTTAGGATTAGCTCCTGGGTTATCTCGGGTGCCCGCAAGCCATGCGGGGTAACCGGAACAGTCTAGAACGAGTTCTAGTGGGGTCATAATCTCCCAGTGATCTAACAAGGGCGCTTCTATGTGTTGCTAAAGTATAATTTTCATGCCCAACGCTTTATTTCATCCTCTACGTATGGAAGACCTGAGGCTTCGTGAAGCAGCCTTGTAGGAAAAACTGTTATCCAGTTAACTCACACTAACCGAGATTCGATGTCGAGACCTCTTGAACATGAGGCAAAAACGCTACCATCTATGCTATCGAGGCGGGATGAACGGTAGCGGTCCGAGCTCACTCTTATATAGACGATTTATATGTTTCACGAAGGCTGGCGAAACTTCCCGACGCTTCACGGACCGTTGCATTGGAGAAGGAATGATCCAGAGCTTTCTCCGGCTTTCCTCTCTACACCCTGTCTTTCCTCCGCCCGTCCTTAGTGCTGCGCATGGGAGTAGGCATGGCTTTAACGCTATCCGTCTCCCTCACTACGTGTTTCTCTCTCCCTCCCTCCTTCTCTGTCGCTAAGTAATAGATGCCTCGCACACTATTGTAATAGCAGTACAAAGTGCATATTTCATTCCTCGCAGAAATAGCAAGCTGAAGTTGCTGTTATCATTAACAGATAGAGCGATAAAACTCACTTTACAGAGGCCACGCTGTGGCTCAGTGGATAGACCGCTTGGCTCTCACCAAGGCGGCCCGGGTTCGATCCCAGGCGACCGCAAAATGAGATTTGTAGTGGACAACACGGCGTTGGGGCGGGGTTTCTCCGGGACCTCCGGTTTCCCCCGCCATCTCATTCCGCCGGTGCTCCATCTTCATCACATGTATGATCAGTGTCACCGCCTGCAGTGCCGTATGTAGTAAACGCGGGTGTTAAACACTACACATTCACATTAGAGACTGAAATTAATGGATTTCTCAACCTTTCTATATGTAAAGATAATAATAAATAACAATAAATTAAACTTTGTTATTTATAGGAAATCTACTCATATCGATAATTACATAAAAATAAAAGTTTGAACCCTTTTTCACATAAATTGTCTGTTTTCAATAGTTTGATTTATAGATTAATAAATATACCAATGACTAATGTGCAATTTAATAAAGAATATAAAAATATTATTAATACTTCTTTAATTAATAGTTTTAATAAACATTTTATACTTAAATTACTTAAAAATTTAAACATCAAAAGCTGCTAATGATATTTCTACCATAAAAAATAAAACACAATGATAATTTTAAAAAATTTACTTACCATCCTTGAGTTAAAAAACATTTTCAAAAAATGTTTAAAGAGTTTGGTATTACTTTAGTTCCTCAAAATAAATATATTATTAGTATTTACGCATTTCTCTTACTAAACAAAAACATAAAATACCTTATAGTAAAAAGAAATCTGGTATTTACCATATTAATTGTTTGGAATGTGAAAGGTTTATATTGCTAAGACAAAACGTAATCTGAAAATCAGAAAAAAGAGAATTTTCGTAACATTAAATATAAAAAAGCCGTAGCATATCATTTTTGGTCATTTAACCATGAAATAAATCCTCAAGTTAAATTGTTAAAACAATTAAATGGTCCGATAGATTTAATGCTTTGGGAAAAGATATTTATTTTAAAAAATGAACATCGCGTAATGGATTTTGAAATACCACCACTTGGTTTCTTTTTTAAAATTTGTTTCTTTTCAGATTTTGGTAGCACTAAAATAAACATAGTGACATCTAGCGACAGTAACGTTAACGAGTCTGTTGATGGTCCGAGCTGATGATGTGAATGATTTATTCACGAAATGCGATCCTACTCAATTTGTAGGAAATACGGTCATGATTTCTTATAAGATAAGCGAAGTTTTTTAAGCTACAAATTATTATATTTGTACGAGGGCTGTTCAATAGAGAATGACCATACATTTTTTTGGGTCATAATTTTTCGCACTAAAATTCAGGCTTATTATACTCTGTTAGCTTAATGTGAAACAAACACGCCGTAATAGCTTCATTGTTGGTATTCTTGGTTACCGCCTGAGAAAACCAGGCAAGTTCAGACATGTTCAGTATCGCCTACCGCTACAATGGAGGTAACATGGAGTTGAAGTTGACGTTAGAGGAAGATCCGGAGTTTCTTTCAAATGTAATCACTGCTTATGAAACTTGGCTACATCATTTTGATCCTGAGAGCAAACAGCAAAGCTCAGTGAGGAAATCTCCTTCATCACCAACCCCCCAAAAAAGCAAAAGTGGTTACTTCTGCTGGTAAAGTTATGGTCCTCTCATTCCTTGATATTCATGGAATGGTTTATCAGTATATTGTACCAGCACAGACATCAGTAACTGGACAATACTACAGGGATGTCCTGAAAACTTTGCAAGTTCGTGTCAGGGGCAAAAGACCACATTTCCGTAAAGCAGGCTGGATGCTGCACCACGATAATGCGCGGCCGCATGTTGCCTATGTTGTTGCTGAATATCTTGCAAAAATCAACGTGAAGTGCATCCCTCACCCTACCTATAGTCCAGATTTAGCTACATGTGACCTTTTCCTGTTCCCTAACTTAAAGAAACGCCTTCGTGGGAGGCATTATCCATCATCGGAGGCAGTGGTGTTGGTTGCGGAGGCGATTTTGAAGGATCTCTCAAAAAATGGTTTCCAGCATATCTTTGAAGACTGGCAGAAACGCTGGGACAAGTGCATCGCATTCAGGGTAGACATTTTGAGAAGGACCATCAAAATTATGAGGATGAGTGAAGGTACGTTGTCAAAAAAATATATATATGTTGTGATCATACTTTATTGAACAGCCCTCGTATATATGGAGGGACTGTGAAAAATGGAACAGAAAATGTGTCTAATCCATGGTGTGAATATGATGTTGATCATGTTTGCAATTCATATTTTTATTATTAGTATGTGTTCTTTGCACAAAATAAACGTATTTTCAAGCAAAGTCTATTTAACCCATATTTTGCTAATTTAAGGATAAGTTTTAAAGAAATATGTAATAAAATACTTCCGTAATGCCTTAAATGAAATTCAACAGAACTAGAGAGGAAACTAAGCTTTCATGGGAATATTTTGCAGATGTTTTCTACAAATAAACAATAGTCAGTAGAGAAAGTAATATAGATGAAAATTTCTGTCGTTAATAACAGGAGAGGGTCATATAAATTTATGTACCTGATTCGCAATCCAACACTACGTAGTAGAGGACGTGGCGAAAATACTGGTTCTAATTACTGAGAGCAAATGATCAAAGCTGCCGTGGAACTGTTTGCTTTACCGACTATCAGGTCACGTTGCATTTTGAATGGAACATTTACTCGAACGATGGCACTCCAACGCAGAAATTAACAGTGTTTTGCTAAACAAAAGAGTGGCGAGTGGGTTAAAGTGAAAGCTCCCTGGCAGCGCTGTAGCTACATTATTGTGTCACTCTAATGCATTTCTCCTTTCGTCGCCCTCCGGCAAGTGTGCGTGTAGGTTCGTTCGTTCGTTCGTTCGTTGCTCCCAGCATTATCCCTCTAAAACAATGTCCTTGCAAATCCTTAAATCGCCAGCATTAAGTACTGCGCATGCCATGTCCTTGTAAATTAGCTGTAACATGTCACACAATGGCAAGGCAAAAGACAGCAAATTATGTTGTAAATGCCTGGCTGTGCTACTATTGCCAAACACGAGAAGTTCATTAGACACAATGTGTGTGTAGTGTGACCAGAAAGACAGGAGATCGACATTTAGTTTTGAACTTTTTGCACAACCATTTATAAAAGCACTTATTGAGAAACAATCACATGTCACTTACAATGTATATTAATTCATACTCATTTGTGCGAGCTATATAAACCTGAATAATCTCAAGGGACACTGGGATTGAAAAATATCCCAAGAGTCTCAAAAATTACAATTTTTAGGTTTATACATACAAATGTTCCCCAAACCTTTCTTTATCGAATTATGGTACCATTTTTTCTATTTCCGCCATTTTTAAATGTCTAGCGCAGGGTTTAAATTTCTTATCAAGCATGATGGCCTGTTTTTGCCAATTCTGATCGTTTTCCCGCAGCTTTTTCTCTAAAACTGCGTTCAAATCTTGCGGCATAGCTTGGTGCTGCTATCTAGCGACATTTTGGTAAACTGTTACTCTGTAGTCAATACAAAGTGTTTAATGAGAACATTCAATCATAAATGCCATACAAAAAGTCGTCAGGACAACTTGAGTGTTTTAGCATCTATGAAAATAAAAAACAGTTCAGAATATATGTGATTATTCTATGTCCTTTGCAATAAACTTAAGAGATACCTGTAGATTCATTCTTGTTTTAACTATCTATGTTTGCTCCAATGTATAATGACGACTTCCATGAGAGAAATGTGGTTTTGTTTACAGTTCGTTTTAAATAATGAAATAGCCTGCAGGGGCGGCTTCTGAGGTAGTGCCACTGCGCCATGTCACCATCTGTATGAAAACAAAAGAAAGAGAAGTGTATAGGAATTGCGCAATAAAGATTGTTTTGAGTATCTACTCCCTCGTGTGAATAGGCGCGTTAAACGCAAGCGCTCTGTCCTTGGCGCTGAGTCCAGAACGGATACCTAATAAACAGAACAGGACATTTAAATTGTTAAATTCTGTAAAAATGCATCATAAATATAATTCCGTATCTTCCGTATTTATTAAGTTATTTAAACGAATCAAAAACTGGTTTAAAACTCATTAAAGGCAGTATAAATCTACAGTAACAATAAAGTAGAGACTACATTAATAAATTGTTGAAATTTCACTATTTTGTTTCAATGTAGCAAAAGCCATTCTTTGTGCCGAACGCGCCTAATATTTGAATCATTTTGTGATGTATGATGTGTACAGGCTTCTGATATTACTGTAGAAAATCTGGAAAATTTGTTGTACCATTATGAAGGAGATCTTTAGTACATACGTAGCAGTGACGTGTGCTGGTCTACAGATGGCATGTTAGCTACTCCATTGTTTGGGGAAATGGCAGGTCAAATATGGGTGATGTGGATCAGCTATTACTAGCTATCTCTCTTTACGGAACACAGTTAAATGTTTAAAAAAAATATTTTTATACCACTGGATGTAACTATGCACATTTGTTTAGTAATTTTCAGAACTGTAAATTCATGAAAGACATTCATCTACCTGTACCTGCGCGTATAAAGAGCTCGTAACCTAATTTGGTATTATAATACTCAGAGGCCTCTTTATACAATGGGATAAGAAATTTACCACGACATCATCCCTCATACTTGAGAGAAAACACTTTCCTAAAAGATACCACCCACAAACAAAAAAAGTCGCAACCATTTCGAAAATGTGTAGTGTGTTGCGAAAAAGAAGTTCGCAAGGAAACCAATATTATTTGCTGTGAATCTGCAGATGTGCCCTTGGGTGTTTATTTAGTTTTTGAGGTGTACAATTCAAAAAGAAACCTTTAAGGTTACGTTTACATTCCTTATAGAACTAATTTAAATTTATTGTAAAATAGCAAGATTAAAATAATTGGCGTTAAATGAGCATTAAATGCATGTATGCACAGGACGTCTATACACGTCCATATCGGTTTGGGGTATTTTAACTTGGACGTCATATAACGACCATATGGGCGAAAGCGCTAGAGTGCAGTAAAGCACGGGACCTAAGATAACTGTCTCTGTCGCGAAATCGTACACGAACGCTTCTCCAGGAACTGTATTATCAAACTTTTACTGTACACCTGTGCGTAACAAGAGTACGGATGTAATAAATACCTACTTCCGTTTCCCTGTAGGTTCTGTTTGGTACAGTATACTATAAAATAAAATGGATTATTGATAAGATAACCTAAATAGTTCGAAATTGGTACACATATTTATATTTTAACAAACCTTATTTATTTATTTATTCATTTATTATTTATTTAATTTATTTATTAATGGCATAGTCGATACAATGCTTCACCGGCTGCCCCTAGAAATAGATGTATATGCAAGTTACTTGCTTTTCCTGTAGTGTAGTGTATTGTTAACTATATAAACAGCATAATGCATGCTATTTTATCATGTTGGCTTAAGCCGGTGAATAGAAATATCGAAAAGAAAGAAGCTGTAAGAAAACATGTTGCATCTAGATGGAAAAACAAATATTGGGAGCAGATTTTCATCTTATATGTAAAGTTGGACGTAGAGAAACATCTAATATTTCAGCTTCACATTTGCAAATGGACATAGATGAACATGTTAATGCTATTTAAGCTATATTTGTAAAATCCAGAAGAAATTTGCAAGATATCAAGAACTAGGTGCAAACTATGCATAGTCCATAGTGTAAATAGTAATTTAAATAGCAAACTATGCATTAGTGCAAATAATAAAATTTTCAATACTAGTGTCCATAGCAGTAGAGATGACAGTGTAAATAATGTGCAGAACAGTGTAAATAGTTTGCAGGATAGTGTAATTATTTTGGTGCATATTTTTTAGAAAAAATGATTTTTCTCCACTTTACATTTTTAATACAATATCTGCTCCCACTGCTTTAGTTCCAGAGCTATGGCACTGAAGCTTTTTGAGCATGTGCTCCATATATGGGCCTACAACATCAGTCTGAGGCTATACGATTTAAGACTTAGTTTGTAACAAAATTTTAAATGCAAAAAGGTACAAAAAATTAAATACAATGTACTACACAATTAAGAAAAAGAAAATAATTTTCCTGAGAGCAACGTATTTTTTCTTCTGCAAAAAGACTGAAGTTGTTTATACAGTTAGCAGGTTTTTTTTTTTTTTTTCTTTTTCTAATTTATGTCCTCCAACATTTAGTCATATCGGACGATGAATGAAATGGGTGGCATGATGATCAATGCGTCCGGGGTCCATGGAGCCTAGAGTTACCCAACATTCGTATTTCAGGATAAGGGAAAACCCCGGAAAAAACTTTATGCAGCTAGCTCACCCTCAACGAGATTCGAACTCGGGACCTCTTGAACGTGAGGCAGACATGCTACCATTTACGCTACCGGGGCGGGCCAGTTAGTAGGAATGAAAAACTAACAGAGTTATTCCACTAGCATGGTTATTGATGCGCATGCATTAACTTTAATATTGCCATCAACTTTAATGGAAATAAAAATAAAAAATTAATTCCTTCAAAACTAATGATCAGAAATTGCTAAAAATTAGTGTGGTGTTTTCTTTTACGCCTGTTATGGACATGCAATTTTTTCAGGACAATCTTTTCAACCTTTTCTTGCCAAAAATGTGCAAATTTATTTCAGAACAAAAGTAAAAACTTACCCTTCATGTCCATATAAAGATTAATCAAAAGAAAATATAAAAAAACAATCAAGATCAAACAAAGCCAAAGATTAAAAATTGAACATTTTAATTAAAAGTCCAGAAATTATTCCAGAAATCCCACATAAAGTGCAGTAGCAAATTTTATATTACTTACGGAACATGATTATTTGGTCAAACACTTACACAGATGCGGAATTTATACAAGTCCAAATTGTCCTCTGTGCAAAAAATAAGAGGAATTGACTGAAGAACATCTTTTAACCTGTGAAGCCCTACTTGCCGGACCCACTACACAGAAATATTGCAGATCAAGAGAGCTAATGGCTTCATTGCCAAAGCCTAGCATTTGACAACGACAACATCTTTTCAGGACATCCCTGTAGTATTTTCCAGTTACTGATGGGTCTGCTGGTATAACATGCAGATATGCCATTCCATGAATATCAAAGAATGAGATGGCCAGAGCTTTCCCAGCAGAAGCAACCACTTTTGCTTTTTTGAGGGTTGGTGATGAAGGAGATTTCCACACTGAGCTTTGTTGTTTGCTCTCAGGATCAAATGATGTAGCCAAGTTTCTTCAGCAGTGATTACGTTTGAAAGAAACTCCGGATCTTACTCTAACATCAACTTAAACTGCATGCAGACCTGCATGCCAATGGCCTTTTGTTCGAGAATCAACAGTCTTGGAACCCAGCGCGCACAGACACGTCTTATGTGTAATATTTCTGTCACCAACGTATGGGTGGCAGCCACTGATATGTTCAGTATTTCAGAAGGTGATCTTAAGGTGATTTGTCGATCTTCTCTCATAATGGCAGCAGCAGTGTTGATGTTTTCTTCCGTAAGAGCAGTAAGTGGTTCACCGGGTTCACCTTCCTTTGAAATAGATTGTCTCCTCTCTTTAAACATTTTAAACCACCTTCGAGCTGTGCTGTAGGGAAGAACAGAATCTCCATAGGCCTCCTGTAACTTTGTATCGGTCTGAACTGAAAATTTGTTCAGACGAAAGCAGAGTTTCAAAGCCACATTTTGTTTGTCGTATGCTACCTCCATATCAGCGGTAGGCGATATTGAATATGTCTGAACTTGCCTGGTTCTCACAGACGGGAGTCGGAGTACCAACAATGAAACTACTACGGGGTGTTTTTTTCACATTAGGCTAACAGAATTAACAAGATTTAATTTTAGGGCGAAAAATTGTGGCCATAAAAAATTTATGATCATTCTTCATTGAACAGCTCTGGTAAAATACTGGATCCCGAATTCTTATCTTCTTCACCCTTTGAAGTATTGCGCCACCAGGTTCTGTTTCGAGTTTCTATTCCAGATATATCTAGTTTTTCGTTTGACTTGCTTTTAACGTAAGACTGACTTTCAAATCCACTCTAAAACACATGTTTTCATACTTTTCTGCTAATGCTTTATTTCAGTGATTATATGTTAAATCATTAACGATTCTGTTATGGTTTATTTGAAAAAATGGCTAACAATTATTCTCATTAAAGCCTTCAGGATCTCATCTCTTGTGCTTCAGGCTTCTGATAATGTTTTATACAATTTTAATTTTTCGCCTATTAATGTAGTTCCTCCAAGCATTATATTCATCAGTCCATTTATTATATTACACCTATTTAATTTTCCTTAAATGATGTTCTCCTTCAAAGGGTAAATAATTCTGCGTATATTTATATGCTGCAGAGTTCCTCAATTTTATTCCATATAAAACTTTTTGTTCCTAAATAATTTACAAATTCATTGCTCCAGATTCTGTGTTTCCAAGCAGAAAATTTTTCATGCAATGTGGTAGATAAATTCTATATACGTTAGAGGTTAGAATAGTGTGACTTCGCGGATTTTAAAACTCTCTTTGTTGCAAAAAACAAAAGCTGTTTACAATCCTTGCAGCAGCAAAATGACGTTACATTGAAAAATCAGCAGTCTTTGGGGTCGTCTCGTTCGCCCGCGACACGTAAACAAATAAAAGAAATCACTGCGGTACATCACACAAGTCAATTCCACTGCACAACTGACAACTGACTACTTCTCACTCTTTGCCGCTATTCATACCTCTCAGTCATTGCTCTGGAATGCTGTAGACCGCTCGATAATAATCGCGACGACAACAGAGAAAGACAAATTCCAGACTTGTCTGTCTGTTTCTTACTCGGCAAGCGTCCAGAGCTGCGCGCCACTATCTGTCTCTTCCTTTCCTGACCACGCTCATTGGCTTTGCGTTGACTCCAACACAACAATGCGATTGGTGACATATGGAGCTCGTCATTCATTTGGCTCAAAATAACTATATCTCAACACATAACAAAGCAAAACAAATTATTCTTAACTATTTTATTTGCTGTGATACCAGATGCGTTCCATTTCTGCATTAATTTCTTTGTCAGCAAATTAAATAATAGAGGAATAACATAACTTATTTAATGATGGAATGGACCACATTTAGGTGAAGCAGCTCTTATTGTCATAGCAATTATGAATGCATGTCAAAACAGGAGATCAGAAAATCACTATTCTCAATTTAGAATTAAGTTGTGTGCTCATTTGCTAATGCCATTCCCTCTGCATCCAGTGATAAGTTTGTGCAGTTCCTCTTAATTCTATAATTGTGTTGAATTACGTATAATATGAGTACTGGAGAACTGCTCGGATGCTTCATGCTCTCCAATAACTTTGTTTCCTGATTCCTCCAACAAGAACGTGAAAGAATAAAAAGTTTGATATTCATATGTTTTCTGATTTTGTCATACATAACTTATAATTATTATATGAAATGTTCAGTGTTAGTCAAGTTGAGGATAATTTTCGAAATTTAAAGCCATCAAAATCCGTGTTTATAACACAATAAAACTATTTGAAACAAAACCTTCACTTATCTAAATGATGTCAGTTTTTATTTTCAATTGAGATCATTTTCACAAACAAATTGCTTGCATCGTCAGTCCATAATTATTAGCAGAAATAGTTTGGAGAACTAACAGCCATAAAAGCAGCACTGTAGAATGTCCTGTACAGACCGTACATAAAGCAAAACATAGTTATCTTAACAGATTCAAAATCAGCCATAAATGGGATTGTAAATTATAAAAACAAAACAACAAGAAACATCAAAGGAATAAGAAGTTTAATTTAAACTGTCGAATCAAGAAACCATGTCACCCTACAATGGATTCCAGCCCATGATGGACTTTTAGGTAATGAACATGCTGACCAACTAGCAAAAAAAGGTACAATTCAAAATATAAAACCTGTAAGAGAAACTCAAATTAATAAACAATTAATCAACATTAAGCTACATTTTAAAAGACAGCAGAGACTTGATGAAGATGATAAACTAAAAGACAAGGATTATAAGAAAATTGGAGGCAAAACTGACATACAAAAGCTACCAAGAAAAACTGCAGTGGTCCTATTTAGAATAGAAACTGGCCATGATTGTCTTGCACAACACCTTTATAAAATACACTGAATACCTACACCCAAATGTACTATCTGTAAAGAGGATGTCATCATGAACAAACACCATTTGGACAAATGTAATGGTCTCAAAAGTGGGAACCTAGAGGCTTTATATTGGGAAGCTAGGGGGAAAATTATGTAAATCAACTGAACCCCAGCGCCATTAGTCAACAACAGTTTCACTATTTCTTTTGTTACTAGAATAAGTATACAATAAGCCAGTTCCACACGCAAATGTGATTTATTAAATTTATTTAATAAATATGTGAAGTCTCTTTTGAAACAGAAACAAATCTATTGTCACTAAAACAAATAACAAACAAGTATTTCCAAAAAGGTAGAGTATGAAACAGCGGGAAACTAATTAACAGTAGAAGCATATAACCTTGCTCTGGGGCTACTAACATTCCGTTTGATATGAATTTATAAAATTAATAAGCCCTACGTCTTTTATAAAAAAGCATGTCTAGTACGGTTGCGTATTTATAGAAAATTCAATTAATACACTTGGCTGAATAAAGCAGAAAATGTAATGGAAGCAGATAATTTTGGTCCCTTTTTCTATCTCTTATCGGTGTTCTCTTTTTTATGTTTCATTTATTTTTTATTTTTTCACTTCCATTTACTCCAGAAAAAAATGTTCACTTTGTTATAACAGTTTTTGAGCAATTTATATACACTGGTGTAAACAATTGTTGAAGTAATAAAAAGTAACGACGTTCCAATAAATTCATTACTTGATTTTTCTATTATTTTGTAGTTTGGTAATAATTTAGCAAATTCGTAGAGATTTTGAAAGTCTTTAAAGCTAGAATATGTACCTACATCTCGAGAAAATAGGTTTATATTTCAAAATACGAGGGTCGCTCAATAAAGAATGATCACAACCTTTTATTGGCAACGTACTCTTACTCAACCTCATAATTTTGATGGCCCTTCTCCAAATAGTCTCCCCTGAATGCGATACACTTGTTCCAGCGTTTCTGGCAGTCTTCAAAGACATGCTGGAGACCATTTTTGAGAGATCCTCAAAATCGCTTCCGCAACCTTTTCCACTGGTTCTGATGGTAGATAATGCCTCCCACGAAGGCGTTTCTTCAAGTTAGCGAATAGAAAAGAGTCACATGGGGCTAAATCCGAAGTACAGGGATGCACTTCACGTTGGCTTTTGCAAGATATTCGGCAACAACATTGGCAATATGCGGCCGCGCATTATCGTGATGCATCATCCAGTCTGCTTCACGGAAATGTGGTCTTTTGCGCCTGATATGGACTTGCAATGTTTTCAGGACATTTCTGTAGTATTGTGCAGTTACTGATGTGTGCAGGTGCAACATGTTGATAAACCATTCCATGAATGTCAAAGAATGAGATGGCCATAACTTTCCCAGCAGAAGCAATCACTTTTGCATTTTTGGGGGTTGTTGATGAAGGAGATTTCCAAAACTGAGCTTTGCTGCTTGCTCTCAGGATCAGAATGATGTAGCCAAGTATCATCAGCAGTGATTACGTTTGAAAATATTTCCGGCTCTTGCTCTAACATCAACTTTAACTGTATGTTACCTCCATTGCAGCGGTAGGCGATACTGAACATGTCTGAAGTTGCCTGGTTCTCACAGGAGGGAATCAGGAGTACCAACAATGAAGCTACTACGACGTGTTTGTTTCACATTAAGCTAACAGAATATAATAAGATTGAATTTTAGTGCGAAAAATTATGGCCGTAAAAACTTACGATCATTCTTTATTAAACAGCCCTCGTATATTACGAAATTGGACTTATCCAAATTTTATTTCTTTCACTCGTAACCACCCTTTAAAAGAAGGGATCTTATGGCTCATATTTTAAGCACACAATATTCAAGAATCAATTCACACTACAACGAAAAAAAAAATCCCATTCCGCATGTAGCCACCCTGGGCTTCGAAATAGTCAAAGTGCATTCTATCTTCAACGAAGAAATACTGCTACATCACACACATTCGCACTTTCATTCATACTTTCAGACTCTGGGAAAGATGAGGAATTATCTTGTTCGGAGAAAAATCCCTAATCTCACCGTCTGGAATCGAACCTTGGACCCCTAGCACGGAAGTAGGTGCTCCACCATCTGAGCTACGCAGACAGCCATAATAAAATTTGTTGCACCCTTTTCACCTTTAAAATGTTACACGCAACGAGGCATAAACACTGGCCTCTGCAACAGCAATTTTGTCAGAGTTACGTGGAGAAAACTGAAAAGCATGTACTGTTTGCATCCCATGTCATATTCACAGATGAAGCAATTTTCACACAGGAGTTGTTCTTTAACTACAGGAATTCACATGTTTGGGTCTTCGAAAATCCCTATTCAGAGGTCGCATCAACTCAGATTTGGTGTTAATGTGTGCGCCGGTATTATGGATAATTTCTTAATAGAATTATAATAATTGTTAGCCAATCAATGCTTAAAATCACTTATTATTACTGCAACAAATTTTGCCTCAACCAATGGATATAGTTTTCGTTCATACCAGACAGGGCATGCTGCTTTAACATGATGGGGCACCAGCTCAAGTACGTCGTCATCTTACGGCTACATCGGCAATCACTGGCTCAATTGCCGTAGATGGGTGGGAGGCAGTAATGACGATAACTCGTCCAGCACGTAAACGAAGCATCGCAGCTTAAAACTTTCCTTACCAAAAAGTGTTTGAAATAACGTTATGTATCAGCTTTCAAAGTCTTTAGGTCTAATTTTGAGACATTCTGTATAAATACGCCTTTCCTTTGTTTTCCAGTTTGAACTGCCATTGAGAAGTAAAACGGCAAAATAACCTGAAGTGAGCAAGTAAGCAAAAATCTATCGGAATTAATGGGGAAGGACAGATAAACGTACGGTGTTGCAAACTTGGTTGTTGAACTCAGATGTGGTTACATAATGTTACCGCGTGACGCTACACTCTCAATTTACATATATGGCCCTGAAACACACCAGAGCGTGAGCCATATCGCTAAATATACAAAAAGTTTGAAAGTTGCTCCCGAGCTCCCATGTGGTCTAGTGGCTAGGATACCTGGCTTTCACCCAGGAGGCCCGGGTTCGATTCCCGGCATGGGAAGAATATTTTTTTCCCTAAACTCATCATATACCGTCGTGCTAGAGTTTACATACTTCTTGCTCTTGTAAATCATTGACAAGGTAAAATATCTTTTCCAGTAGTTTATCATTTATTTACTATAAAGGTAAACCAGAATAATTTTACCTTGCAACTCGAATGTAATTTACAGATTTAAATTGTAAAAATATAATACTATAGATTAGAAGCACAACTGTGTGACACATCTTGTCATGTTTTGCATCAGTTTTGCGAGATGATTTGAGGAAATTTCTAATATATATGCTAATATATTTCAGTTAGCATTTATAACTTTTTAACGTAAAAATTAGTGTTTATATTCAGAGCTTCATTTCAATATTTCCCTCTTCTATAATTATCTTCAAGGTGATTGCTTTATTTTGAAGATATTGCATCAATACTGTCGATATTCATAATAGTAGTGGTAGTAGTATAAATAGCAACAGTGTTATAATGGGTTAGGTGCAGAAGTTAACTGATCAGTTTGTTTCTTTTTGTTTTCACTACCACCGATTTATAAGCAGTATATAGAAACGGTATTATATTCCACCGATTTTACTGCTAATAAAAGTTTGAACGCCGCAGAAACCATATAGGTGTTTTTGAAAAACCTCTAGGTGAAATGTGTGTGTGTGAGAGAGAAAGAGAGAGAGAGAGCCCGTCTCGGTAGCGTAGTTGGTAGTGCTTGTGCCTCAACTTTAAGAGGTCCGAATTCAAATCTGGGTCAGGGTGAGTTATCTGGATAAGGTTTTTCCAGTTTTTTCCCTTATCCTGAAACACAAATGTAGGGTAACTCTAAGCTCTATGGACCCTGGGCTCATTTGAGCGTCATTTCAGCCATTCCATTCATCATTCGATGTGACTTAACGTTGGAGAAGGTAAAATTAAAGAGAGAGAGAGACAAAGAGAGAGTGAGTGAACACCACAATCTAATGATGGACGATGGATTACATCTTAACCAAAGGATTAACTTTTACATCTTCAAAAGATGTAACTTAGTGCATTCAAAAAAATTTCATGATAAGCAACAACTTTGGTAATATTTTTAACTTCTCCAAAATGGCTGTGATGATTTTGATTACAATAACACATTTTTATGTTTTATTATTGTTCTATTGTTTAATTTAAGTCCTCCAACGTTTGTCATTCATGTAGATTGGAGCTACCCGACATTCTTATTTCGGGATAAGGGAAAATCCAGGAAAAAACTTATCCAAGTAACTCACCCAAACTTAGAGTCGAACTCACGACCTCTTGAACTTGAAGCAGACACGTTACCATCTACGCTACAGAAGCATTTTTTTTTAAAAATCCATTAATAACAAGTTGAATGAATGTCTTGAATTCTTTGCACATAGGCTCTTCTTTTCGCTTTGAAGTAATGTTTCATGATTGTTATACCGTAAGTGACAGAGGGCGGTCGTCCCAAGGAGCCACGACTGTGCATTGGATAGGGTCCCTACACTTTACGAGTTGGAAACTCCCCGGCAGGCCAGTACAACCGCCCGCCATCCTACTTCACACCCGTCCCCTTCAGCTGCTGTGGTGCAAGCGCAGCGGAACCTTATCACTCGTGGTACCTCTGACGTTACTAGAGGAACCTCGGGCCGAACTGCCGAGCCCCTCCATTAGGGGTGTTGTTCGGATTGGGTTGGACTCGAACAGGGCGGTGGTTCCCGATACACGTGGAAGATCGGGTACGTCTCCAGACGGGGTTGACGGTAGCGATATATTCCCGCGTATTAGCCTGCATAGCTAGTAGAAGGTGTGTTAGATCACCAGGCGGCCCTACAGAGGTTGTTCGGTAGCCTTCCCCTTTGAGGTTGGCGCGCGTAAGTGTCGTATCCACTGCCATCCCGTCTTGTGTTTTCGGACCAGATGGGAGGGCTTGTTAGTCTCTAGGCCTTGCCGTACGGAAAGCCCCACGTATGTGCCTGGCACCTTTCGGGGACAGCCCAGTAACTCCCTGGTTTTAGAGGGCGATCAGCGACAGCTACCCTACGTAGATCCGTACTATTAATCCCACCCTACTGTGGTCCGGCTGCAGCTTCGAAGATCAGAGACCGTCATAAAGAAGGAGGAAGTTTTACTAAGTGCAAATAATCCTGCCATGCAACGCCGATAAACACGCCGACGTTTCGACCCTGAAAGAGAGTACCAGATGAGAGATGATGTGCAAGGTAATGGAGATGAAGTGGAGGGTCAGGAAATTCGGGGATGTAATTAACCTACCCAGCATTTGCCGGACGATCCGGGAAAACCCCCGAAGAACATGGGTCAGGTAGGTCAGCCACAGTAATCGATCCCGCAACTCCGGAATGCGGGCTAGAGATGAAACCGCCTAAGACATTCCGCTCGGTAGTAGGTTTCTACTTCCATCATTTAAGATTTAAAATCAAAATTAATTTTAATTAGAGTTTTGAAATTTTGGTGCCTGTTTCTGTTTTGTGTATTTAATTACACCAGGGTTGTGAAATAAAGATAGATATCCATCTTTTTTTTTTTTGGCAACCTACCTTTACTCATCCTCATAATTATGATAGCATTTCTTAAAATAGCCTCCCCTGAATGCGATGCTCTTGACCCAGCGTTTCTGCCAGTCCTCAAAGACATGCTGAAAACCATTTTTGAGAGGTCCTTCTAAATCGCCTCCACAGCCTTCAACACTACTTCTGATGATGGTAAATACCTCCTACGAAGGCGTTTCTTCAAGTTAGGGAATATAAAATGTCACATAGGGCTAAATCAGGATTATAGGGAGGGTAAAGGATGCACTTCAAGTTCGTTTGCGCAAGATATTCAGCAACAACATTGGCAATATGCGGCCGTGCATTATCGTGGTGCAGCATCCAGCCTGCTTCATGGTCTTTGGCACTTGATATGGACTTGTAATGTTTACAGGACATCTCTGTAGTATTGTCCAGTTACTGATGTGTGTGTGTAGGTACAACATGCTGATAAACTGTTCCGTGAATATCAAAGAATGAGATGACCATAACTTTCCCAGCAGAAGCAACCACTTTTGCTTTTTTTTGGGGGGGGGGGGGGGGTTAGTGATGAAGGAGGTTTCCACACTGAGTGTTGCTGTTTGATCTCAGAATCAAAATGATGTAGGTAAGTTTCATCAGCAGTGATTACGTTTGAAAGAAACTCCGGATCTTCCTCTAACATCAACTTTAACTGCATGTTACCTCCATTGCAGCAGTTGACGATACTGAACATGTCTGAACTTACCTGATTCTAAAAGGCGGGAACCAGGAGTACCAACAATGAAACTACTACGGCGTGTTTGTTTCACATTAAGCTAACAGAATATAATAAGATTGAACTTTAGTGCGAAAAGTTATGACTGTGAAAAATTATGATCATTCTGTATTGAACAGCCCTCGTGCTATGGGCAGTTCATGTTCTCGTGTTGGAAGCCTTTATTTATAGAAAATACATGGATTCTTTTTTGATTGCTCCTTTTTCTGCTTTGAAAGATATGAACTTGAATGATTGCCTCAATCTTTGGGCTACACTTTTTCAAAACTGCTTACACATATTTTGATGAATCACAAAACGCATCAGTATTTCATGGCTTTCTTGAAGAAAATGTTTGTTAAGCTACGGGATGCATCTTGATGTTTGTTGTTTGCCAACTTGGTATTGTATTTTGAAATGATTTTATAAAAATTATTATAATCATTTAGAAATACGTGAATTATATTCCTAGTATATATTTGGGTAAAATATGAGTCACAAAATTGGATAGTAAATAATAAATAAATTAATTAATTAAGGAGCCATCGATCATGACAATTTAGTTCCAATTAGTACAATAAAGGGTTACAACTAGTAAAGCTCTTTTTAGCATGTACAATATTTCCTCTTTTGTTCATTTTCTACAAAGATGTCTGTTCATCACAAATACAGATATTAAGCTGTAAGTTTCAACTGGATTTGGATATTCTCGACATTTTAGCAAATATATCGCATTCATGCTGAAGTGTGAGTGACATGTCACCTGCATGAATAAGCCATTCAGTGTAGTTTCAAGTTGAGCAGACAGAAATGGGCACATGCTTCGTCACAGGTGTGACTGGTATTCAGTGCTTTGTTCCCTGACATTCCACTGCTCTTCCATGCAATCTAAATTCGGCCTTTACACCTGCAAAAATCCACTGTGTCATCGGACTGTATATTTTATGTTTTTATTGCAAACTCACGTCACTCTTCGAAGTAACCAATTATGAGAGTTTGAAAATTTAATCCATGGTGCTTTCTTATACATGATGTAACAGCAATACAGAGAACGTACGAGGTCAAATAATGTTTAAATTTGTATATTCTGTAATCTTTTCCCCAATATTGTTCAAGTGCTCTCGGAATCTGAAGTAATATTTGAGATGATGATGATGATGATGATATATATATATATATATATATATATATATATATAAGGGCGCTCAACTACGGCGGTCATCAGCGCCCTTTAAAAAGCTAGTCATGGCAAAAGCCAGATATGAAACTTTCTAAAAAGTATACAAGTGTAACAAAACCTATTAAAAATACACGTACATAAAAAACATCAATCAAAACCTACTAAAAATTTCGCTCACTAAATCCTAAACTCTAAGCTAGACAAGAATATAAAAACCTCCACGGGTCTCCACGCACGGCCTACACCTGGGTGGGCCTGTTGACCGTCTCCCTCAACCACGAAGAGGAGCCCACACGAGGGAGACTGTTGGCTCGGGACCCAGGTTGCGCCAAACCCGTACCTACCGAAGTAGGCCCCTGGGGGAAGAAATATTTGAGCATTTATGTGTGTATTACCTTTACTTACATTTCCAGCATAATGCTATAGTAGGAAAATCAACATACTGTGACTTAGTGGGTTCGTGGAATTAAAATTCCAATTGCACAAACGTAAAATATTCTTTATTTCCACAGAATTAGAGTGGAAACACTTGCCGATTGCATAGAACTTCGTAGCGCACACAGTTACAATTCACCAGTTCGTCTGTCACAGGTCCACTCCACACTCGAAATTTCGTACAACTCCCCTGATACACGTACGTAGTCTTCCAGTCCGTTCGCTAGCACGGCGCTCTTCACGGCTGCCCGCCAAGAGCTGAACTGACTCGTCCACTGCAGGCCTTATATAGAAAGATCGCTGTTTCTGGAAGCCTTGTTCCTCAGAGAATCATTCCGATGGTTCCAGACGTCAAGGGGAGCGGAAAGAGATGGTAGAGTGCTCGTGCTTCTCTTCTAGCCATCCCCTCCGTGAGCGCTACACAGATAAATGGGTGGGCGTAGCCTCAATGCCTCCTGTCGCCCACGCAGCTCCAGTTGGTCGTGCCCTCCGATAATTGGGTGACAATACTAAAATTACGTACTGCATACTTTCCCTTACTTTATTGCAGATATATGCTTGAACTATTAGATATTCCAACATTTGACATATTTACTATTGCAGACATGGAAAACAATCTAAAATAAGAACTGAAGCTTTCCTGGAGACGAATATGTGCTAGCTGTTCTCGGAAAGCCAGCCAAGAGAAAATAGGTTTAGAAATCAACGTTTCGGCAGTGTGCATCTCTCCCATCATTAGTTTATTAAGGGAAGGCTACACGGAAAATTCGCCGAAAATGTTGAAAATGAAGAAATTTTCGTTTTTTGGCAATTTTTGATAGCTTAGTGTGTGTAGAAATGGATGACTTGCTATTTTTATCATTTGCCCCATTTTAGGCCATCACGTGAAAATTTAAAGAGACCTTTAGCAATCGTTAAAGGTACCAATCACAACTTTTAAAATTAATTTACTAAAAAACTTTTTTCTAACGTATTGTGACTTTGTGGCTTCGTGAAATTAAAAGTCCAGTTGATTTTTCTTCTTCTTCTTCTTCTTCTTCTTCTTCTTCTTCTTCTTCTTCTTCTTCTTCTTCTTCTTCTTCTTCTTCTTCTTCTTCTTCTTCTTCTTCTTCTTCTTCTTCTTCTTCTTCTTCTTCTTCTTCTTCTTCTTCTTCTTCTTCTTCTTCTTCTTCTTCTTCTTCTTCTTCTTCTTCTTCTTCTTCTTCTTCTTCTTCTTCTTCTTCTTCTTCTTCTTCTTCTTCTTCACTTCATGGCATAGGCAATCATGTGCCTGTGCCGCCTTCGAAGTCCTCCAGCCATCGTTTCCTGGGTCTACCCACCGATCTCCTACCTATAGGTGGATACTGTAGTATTTGTTTTGTAAGTCTATTATCTGGCATTCTTTCATCATGTTCCTTCTATTTTTGTTTGAGATCTTTTAACCTATCATTCATACTAACAATGCCCAGCTCTTCTCTTATATTTTCATTTCTTATTAAGTCCCTCTTCGTGCAACCTTTCACACTTCTCAAGAATGTCATTTCTGAAGCCTGTATTTTACTCTGTTGCTTTTTAGTTAACGTCCAAGTCTCACTTCCGTATGTCAGTATAGGTACAGCCATAACGTTGTAGAACTTTAATTTTGTTTTTTGAAGGTTTTGAGTAAGTAAATTTCCCCATTATGGGTTACAGCCCGTAGATGGGTAAGTCAAGTGAAGGGTTTGCCTTCTCACGGCTCATGACTTCCGGTAATTTTTAATCAAGGTTGTCTTCCTTTAGCCTATGATAACCCAATACCTAACTACAGAGCAGTAGCGCCGAAGATGTCTTCTCCGCCTCTTCAGCTATTGAGATTCTAGATCTTCTTCTGCCGTTAGAGCCGTTTGACATCTAAGAGGTATCCGACCGCCCAATCTGGAACAGTCGTCAGATTCCTCTTTACGGACTATGCTTGGTTCTCCTCCCCTCTTACCAACCAGCAAGCTAGCAAAGCTAGACTTTCCCAGTATGGTGGTCTGGTTCATTGGATACTAAGCCCCCCACCGCGACAAGGTGATAGCCCCCACAAACTAAAATGTTCTTTATTTCCACCGAATTACAGTTGGTTCACTTGCCGATTACATAGAAATACGTAGCGCACACAATTACAATCCATTAGTTTTTCTGTCACAGGTCCACTCCACACTCACTATTACGTACAACGCTTTCTATAGCTGACTAAAAGCTCCTCTGATGCAAGTACGCAGTCTTCCAGTCCGTTCGCTAGCACTGCGCCTTACACGGCTGCTCGCCGAGAACTGAGAACTGCCTGAGTCGTCTAACGCGGCGATTATAGCCAGATCGCTGCATCTCGAAGCTTCGCGGCTCGGAACATCATTCCGATTGTACCAGACGTCAGGGGAGGGGAAAGAAACAGTACAGGGCTCGTGCCGCTCTTGTAACCATCCCCTCCGTAAGCGCTACACAGATAAATGGGTAGCGTGCCTGAATGATTCCCGTCTGGCCCCACCTGCCAGCTGGTTCCCTCGAGAATTCCGATGTTCGGGTGACGGTATAAAAAATGCCTCACGCGTCAAAGTTTTTCATTTGGCTTAGTAAAACTTACAGAATAGACCCATAATATGTAAACAAGAAACTTCACACTCCCCATTTTTATTAATGTTCATGTTTTGATAATTATATCGTGTTAAGGAATAAAAAATTAATATTTTCAAAATTTTGAGAGTCAACGCATGAAAAATATTCTACAACAAATGCTGCAGGAGTATTCTAAAAGAAAAATAAGAAAGTGGGTTTGTAAAATTTCTGTGTATGAGCAGAAAACAAAAATTCAACTTAAAAGCTCACATTTTTTGAGGCGCAGAACATCTTATATAGCCAGTAATTTTTATAATAGTTCCACAAAAAATAATTAAAGATTGGTGTAACAACATTAAAATTTGCAATTTAAAATAATACTCTAATTATGTGGCTAAATTTTCATAATGATAGGTTTATTATTACAGAAGACGGAATTTTCAGTGTAACCCTGCCTAAAGTGTTATAACAAATGAAACACTTGCATATCGCTGTGAGTACAGTGATAGTTCCCTTGTAAGCTCTAGAGGCTCCATATTCTTTCAGCATCATTTCAACCTTTTATTTAATCACTGGATATAACACAAATATGAACAAAGAAAAAACACTATCAAAATTCGCATTATTGAATAAAAGACTGTTTTCAGTAAATTAAATGCCAGGTCAGAAGATGGCGTGAGTACAGAAAATTAACTGTTCAAAGAAATGTAACTACCTAACTTGATTATCAAGCTGTATAGATCTGTGCTTCTTAAGGGGGGACGTCCGAGAAAAAGTTCAAAAAACCTATTTTTTAATTGTTTTGTAAATCAAACACCAAAATGTTATGACTGTACGTGGTATGTATGTACCTTTAAAAATTAAATGCCCTAGTGTTGGATAGTAGCATAGTAGCAACACATAATCTTCCATCAGCTGTCTTGGAATCTATAAAACTCACCTACCAATTCTTAGCACACCCAGACTTGCTAAAAGAATGTCTCTATGGAGAGACACAAAACCCAAATGAAAGCCTCAACAGTTTGATATGGAAAAGGTGTCCCAAAACATCATTTGTGTGCTCCATAGTGGTGAAAATTGCTACATTTGATGCTGCAATAGTGTTTAATGATGGGAATGTTGGCAGAAAGAAAGTTATGCATCAGTTAGGGTATCAACCTGGTGTGTTTATGGAAACAATTTTGCAGAGTATCGACAACGTTCACATCGCTGGTGCAGAAAGGGCTATGAAATTAATGTAGAAGGAAGCAAGACAGAAGAGGAATTTAAAAAAGAAAGGCTGAAGAAGACCAGAATGAGGATACAGACTATGGATATGGGAAGTTCTGACTTAAAATTAAAAGGCAAAAAGAATAATACTTATTGTACCTTTAATTGCCTTTCCCCGTAACTTGCATTTTCTACAACTTCAACCCATTTTTCTCTCAAACTACTTCATCTACAGTGATGCAATTTAGCACACAATGAACATCTTGTTGGTTCTAGAATTTAAGATTAAGCTCCAGATGGAATGTGATGATACAAAGTATATGAAATTATTTTAATTTTTAAAGGATGCATATGATCAACATTTCTGTTAAATTCTATACAGCTTCAATAAGAAATCTATATCCAAAAAATTAATTTTTAGTGTGTTTTAAAATAACATACCAAATTTCAGAAAGATAACATATGTGAATTTCGAAAAAAAAAAAAAAATCTGACGTTTGTAAATATCTCTGCATAGAGAAAAAAATATGTAGCATTAGTTATAAACAATGGAAAATTATGCAAAAAATTTTGCACATTAACTGTATTATCTTAAATGAGTATACTAAGTTTCACTTGCCTAACTTGAAAACTTTGAATGTTTTGGCTATTTATGCAAGACCCTTAATATTTGCATACGTCTCCCTTTAAGTCAACGGATTTCCAGGTTAAGGCCGGTTTCCAAGAGGAGCCGAACTGAAATCACAATTCAGCGTGTTCCTTTCAGAGGAAATGGCCAAAGCCTCCTTAACTCTCCACTCCCAGTAAATGTTGCATTTTGCCAAGATGGTCGTCTCCCGAATATTGGCTCTATGGTCATTATCAAAACAATGCTCTGGCAGCCCAGACTTCCCAGGTTGCATTAAACGAATGCTCCATTTATGTTCGTTTATTCTGGTAGCGATGAACCTTCCGGTTTGTCCTATATACGGTGTCCCACATTTACAGGGAATGCGGTACACTCCCGGAACATGGAAGTCCAGGTTGTCTTTCACTGGTCTCAACAGATGTTTAATCTTCGGAGGTGGCTTGTGGATGGTCCTGATGTATTTTGCGAGAATTCTACTGATTCTGCTGGATAGTGTGACTTTGTGGGTTCGCGAAATTAAAAGTCCGATTGCACCACTCAAAAATGTTCTTTATTTCCACCAAATTACTATCGGAACACTTGCCGATTACACAAAATTACGTAATGCACACAATCACAGTTCACCAGTTCATCTGTCACAGGTTCACTGCACGCAGTTACGTACACTCCTCCGATGCACGTACACAGTCCGTTCCCTCACTGGGCGCTCCTCACCGCTGCTCGACAAGAACTGAACTCACTCGCCAACTGCAGCCCCTTTTTATAGGGATATCGCTGTTTCTCGAAGTCTCGCGATTCGGTGAATCATCCTGCAGGTTCTAGACGTCAAGGAGGGGGAAAGAGATGGCTAACGATGTTTTCCCAACCATCCCCCTCGTTACCGCTACAAGACATGGGTAGGCGTGGTCGACTGCTTCCCGTCTGCTGCTGTTACGCTGCTGCCGGCAGGTTCTATCGGGAGTTCCGACGTTCGGGTGACAATAGATTGCCCGTAAACGGGATGCAGGCTGTAGCGGAGGCCATTTCCTCCGAGAGTAGCACTCTTAATCGTGATTCGGGATTTCAGTTCAGCTCCTCGTGGAAACCGACCTTAAATATGGAAATCCGTTGACTTAAGAAGCACAGACAAATACAACTTCATAATCAAGTTAAGTAGCCACGTTTCTCTGACCGAATTTATTTTCTATACACACGCCATCTTCTGACCTGGCCTTTAATTTACTGGAAACAGTCTTTTGTTCAGGAATGCGAATTTTGATAGTGGTTTGTCTTTGTATATATTTGTGTTATACCCAGTGGTTCATTTGTGGTTATAAAATTTAATAAATATCCTGATGATTTAAACGTCTATTTCTAAACGTCTTTTCACCTGGCTTGCTTCCCTAGTACAACTTGAGCATGAAAAACAATCTATTTGTTAGTAGAATTCTATCATTTTAATGTTATTTGTATCTTTACCTAGTTGTTACTTGTTATAAAAGTAGCCATTGTATTCATTAGATACTAAGGATTTAATTTACACACACAGACACACACACACACACACAAACACACACACACATATGCAAGTTATTTATTTTTAAGAACACAAATGGTAATGATCACCGGTTCACCAACCAGGTTAATGTTGTTAACCTTGTTCAGACCAGTGTTTAACTACTTTTATTTTCCCCTAAGTACCAATTCTACGAGGGCTATCCAGAAAGTAGATTACGTTTTCGTCTGTTTCCGCTAGGGGCGGGGCTAGCGCGGCCATCTTGGGGTCAGAGCGTTGCGCAGCTCAGTCGGCATCTAGCCGTGCTAGTGAGAGGTTCGTGCTGTGCTCCGTTCAGATACTGTGACGGTTTGAAATGTCTGCGTTAATTGAAAATCGCGCGAGCTGCGAGGTGCGTGCAGTAATAAGGTTTCTGACTGCAAAAAACTGTAAACCGATAGAAATCTATCGGCAGCTTTGTGAAGTGTATGGGGACAACATTATCACTGAAGGTGGAGTGCGTCAGTGGGTCATCAGATTTAAAAATGGCCGAACCAATTGTTCACGACGAAGATCGAAGTGGGAGACCCAGCATAGTGACTGCCGAAAACGTCGATGCTAAAGTCCGTGAAAATCGAAGGTTCACAATAACGGAACTTTCTTTGAGTTTTCCACAAATTTCGCGAAGTTTGTTGCACGAAATCGTCAGCGAAAAGCTTGGTTACCACAAGTTTTGTGCAAGATGGATTCCAAAAATCTTGACAGAGGACCACAAAAATCAGCGAATGGCTGCAGCGTTGAACTTTTTGGACGTTTACCATAAGGATGGTGACTCCTTACTCGATCGCATCGTTACTGGTGACGAAACATGGGTGAAACACGTGAACTGTGAAACGAAATTGCAATCAATGCAGTGGGGGCACACAAGTTCTCCCCAAAAACCCAAGAAATTGATGCAAACAATGTCGGCAAGGAAGATGATGGCGACTGTTTTTTGGGACAGAAAAGGTGTGATTTTGGTGGACTTCCTGGAAAGAGGCACTACAATAAACTCTCAAAGGTATTGCCAAACTCTCCAAAAACTCAGAAGAGCCATTCAAAACAAGCGCAGAGGAATGTTGAGCTCTAAGATCTTGTTGATTCACGACAACGCCCGGCCCCACACGGCAAATGTCACTCGTGAAGTTCTTGAATCTTTTAAGTGGGAGTTGTTTCCTCATACGCCGTACAGTCCCGACCTGGCACCGAGCGACTTCCACCTATTCCCAGCAATGAAGAAGTGGCTGGCTATGCAGCGTTTTGATGACGACGCACAGCTGCAAGAAGAGGTAACGAAGTGGTTGAAGGCGCAGGCGGCCGAATTTTTCGACGAAGGAATTTCCAAGCTCGTACATCGTTACGATAAATGCCTTAATTTGAATGGTGACTATGTGGAAAAGTAGTATTTGAGTGTGGCTTTCATCTGTATATAATAAAATTTGTTTCCTATACTTTGTTTACTTTTTATTCCAAAACGTAATCTACTTTCTGGATAGCCCTCGTATATTTCACTATGGTTGCAAAATAGTCCACAACAGATGTGTTACGATCATCGAAGAATCTCGGAGCTCGAATATAAAAGGCAAAGGAAAACTCTTACTAGACCGAGAATATGTGCATACACTATACGAATCGCGTGACGTTACCCTCTAGTTTATTTGTTTGTTCGTAAACACCCCAGAGTGTGATCCATTCAGGAAATATTATACTATTTGAAAACTAAAACGTCCACTCTCCCATGTGGTCTAGTGGTTAGGATACCTGGCTCTCACCCAGGAGGCCCGGGTTCGATTCCCGGCATGGGAAAATTATTTTACCCCGCTGTCATCTGTCTTGTGCACATATTCGTACTATATAATGTGATCCTACGAAGTACCGCTTCCTTGTAAATATTGAAAAATACATTTAAAATATAATCAGAAGTACCTTTTGGAAACGTAGAGATAATTTCCATTTTTAAATTTTAAAAATAGATTATAGATATTAACCATTATTGTGTTGTACAGGTTTTATTGATTCAATTGCCACTTTTTTAATAGTTTTATATCCTCCAACGTTAAGTCATATCGAACGTTGAATGAAATGGGTGAAATAATGCTCAAATGTATCCAGGGTCCACGGAGCTTATAGCTACTCGACATTCGTCTGTAAGTATAAGGGAAAACCCCGGACAAAACCTTATCCAGGTAACTCGTCCTGACCGAGATTCGAACTCGGGATCTCTTGAACGTGAGGTAGACACGCTACTATCCACGCCACCGAGGCAGGCTCAATTGCCACTAATTTGATGAACTGGTTTGCGAAAATAACTAAATTATTGTTACTCTTCCAATGAAAACTGGCGTTCAAGTTGGCATTGTTTGTTTGTTGCAGTTTTACGTCCTTCAACGTAAATCATATCGGACGATGAATGGAGTGGACGAAATGATGCTCAAATGAGCCCAGGGTCCGTAGAGCTTAGAGTTACCCGACAATCGTCTTTCAGGATGAGGGAAATCCCCGGAAAAACCTTATCCAGGTACCTCATCCTGACCGAGATTCGAACTCGGGACCTCTTGAACGTGAGGCAGACACGCTACCGAGGCGGGCTTCAAATTGGCATCGTGCACTTGATATCATTAATAATGTGTGTTTGCTTGGGACTTGGCTGTATTAACATATGAGTACATTTCAGTTACAGTTGACAAATATTCTGGTTTTAAATACACATTTGTCATATTTCGTTGAAGTTCTCAGAAAACCTGAAAGATTATGAAGAAAACAGATGCAATAACTTTGGTATACAGTATTTTAAAGAGGAATGTTGCCATTCTATTCTGCGAATACATTCTTAAAGATGAAAATTTAGATTTTTTGACGAAATTTTCTCAGAGTCAATAAGTAATTTCAAAATTTGCCAGTAAGTTCTGTGGTCATGACAAATTACCTTCACAGCATAACAGCTATTAAAGTTTAGTATAACAAAGTAAAAGCAATAACGCATTATACTAAGAGTTATGAATTGTTATAGCAAGAGGTACGTATTGTCACCGATGGCATTGTTGTGTTTACTGATACAAGCGGGAGCCGGGCGCGTGGGCAGGAGAGCTGGATGCTTGCCAAGAGAAAGTGAGACTTTCTCTTGCCGCCGCGAATGTTCTACGAAGGTCTACGGTATTCTAGAAACAATGACCTAGGCTATAAATACCCGCAAAGTGTCTAACTTCCTCACACACAGAGACGATGCAACTCCAACCTGTTAATACCACAGGTGACAACCGATCATCTGTACCCACTAAGATTTGTACCAGTGTTCCAGTTCCAAAGGTTGGCATCAGAAATCAGGAGACCTCCAATTGACGTAGCCTTAACTTTCCTGGAGAGGAAGAAGATTGTCCTCAAGCAGTTGTAGGAGCAGATTTCACTGAAGATGACTCGAATTTAGGGTTGTAAAGCTTTTGGAGGAAAGGTGAACATCAAACAGTTTAGTGAGTTTTCTTATAAATGAAGCCTGCCAGCTAGTATATGAAAGTATTTAAAGCAGCAGTTGAGTGATGGTTATTGCGACAGTAGACGTTTGAAGTTTACCACAGTGATCTCTTTCATTTGTTTACGTGCGGCGTAGCACTGAGTCGACCTTGAAGACAGCTTTGTCAATTTCACGTATTTTTACTGCAATAAAGAGTGCTCTAAATTTCTACAAAACAGGCTTTTGATTGTACGTAACCCTCGCATTCACAGTATTGTTAAGGGACGGTACATGTACCGAAACAAAAGCAATAGCGCACTATAACACATTGCTGGTAAAATGAACATTCTTTAAAACAATGAAGTAGCGGAAAAACTATTTTGCTTAACATATGTATCTAGATGGTTTGAACTTTATTTAAAGCCTAAACGGACATTTCCCACGACAAACTAATAATTGTTGCCACAATAATGTGCACTATGCTCCTGTGCAGAAGCTGTACTTTTGTAAGTGTACAATATTAACCCATTTTCTCCCCTCCTTTCAATGGTCATGTCGAATTTTATGTATAAAGAATAGAACACTTGTTTATCGAAAACTAAGCTGGGAATATATTTGGTGTATGGGGTCGTGGACCATGCATAGAAGGTGGTTCTGTTATAGCCTATAATGTTTCCTTATTTACAAGGATTTCTTAGGAACTACGTTTATTAAAAAGATGAATCGCATGGAATTCTAAACTGTCTCTGGTATTTGGCTTATGTATTTTATGACTTATGCACTATTTTTGTAGTAATGGACACATGAAAGTCTCCGCAATTGACGAATTACTCCTAGAAGTCATTGCGAAACAACTAGACTTAGATAAATTATCCTGTTTCTAAAGTCTGTTTGTTTGTTCATTGATTGCCATGCCATTCCATTGCCATTCTCTCTGGCATTTGAATATCATCAATCACTCCTTCGTTCTCTTTGCCCTCAATGACCTCTTCAGTCATGTCCATTTCGTCCACATTGTCTTCTACCTCTGAACACTCAGGCTACGCATTACTATTTGCTGTTTCTGATTTTTCTTCTATTATTTGCTTTACTTCTGCACTATCTCGTTTATTGAGTAAACTGTCCCATAACGCTGGCTTTTTACGTGTTTGTTTCATAGAATATTCCTAGAAGAACAAACTGGTTTTAGAAAAGGAAGAAGCACCATTGACAATGTTTTTACTCTTAAACAAATAATAGAAAAACGACGAGAAAAAAATTTAGAGACGCACTTACTATTTATTGACTATGATAAAGCTTTTGACAAAGTATCACGAATGATAATGTGGAAAATTTTAAATAATAGAGGCATACCTTTACAACTAATTGAAGTTATAAAAAATATGTAGATTGACACAAAAATAAACATAAATAAAAGAGAACCAGTAATAGTTAATGGTGGCGTAAGACAAGGTTGTCCTTCATCAACCGCACTTTTTAATTTCTATGTTGACGAAATAGTAAGGATTTGGTCGAATAAAGTCAATGGAGGCATTAATGTATAAGGAGCTAAATTGAAAACTATGTTGTATGCAGATGATCAAAGAATAATGGCCACAAATGAAGATGACCTGCAGAAAATGCTGTATAGTCTATATAAAATTGCTACAGAATATGGTATGAAAATATTAGCAAGTAAATCCAAAACCATGGCATTTAAAGGAAATAATCTGGTAAGATCAAAAATAGTGTTAGATAACATAATAATTGAGCAGAAATCACATTTTAAGTATTTAGGATGTAATGTCTCGTACCAAGGGTAAGCTGATATAATAGAGAAAATAAATAAATTTAACTATATAACAGGCACAATAAAAAGAACATTAAAAAATAAAGCAAGAAGGGACTCTATAATAAAACTATACAAAAAATGGCAATACCATCTCTGATCTGTGGATGAGAAACATGGACACTAACAAAAAGGAATAGTACGAGAATACAATCAGAAATGAAATTCATAAGAGCAAAAGCTGGATATATCAAAATTGATAAAAAACGTAGTCAGAATATTAGGACAGAATTAAAAGTAGAATAAATAAACCATACTATTAAAAGAAATAGAAATCAATGGAAAGAACATGTTCAGAGGATGAATAATAACAGAATACCAAAAATAGCCTTAAACTATAAACCTATAGGAAGAAGAAACCAGGGAAGACCGAAGAAAAGATGGGCAGAACAATTTGGAGCCGGTACGGGTTAAAAAATCCAAAGCCGTGAGATAGAAAAATAAGAAGGTTTATAGCACAGCGTTGTATAGGAACAGAACCGAACTGAACTGAAAATTTTTACACACCAAAATATACATTCATTTTACACTTGTGATGATATAACTTTATGTATTTTGGATTAATGGTTGTCCATTTTCCTGTTACACAGAATCTCAGGCATGATACCAAAGAAACCTTATAAGTATTTCAATTATTATTATAGCAATAAATTTACTTAAAAATCGATTAGTAGCATTGATAATAAGACTTATTTACAATGCCACCTATTATGAAAAGTCTAAACTATTAAAAAACTGTACTATCTTGACTATAAATGCCGAAGACAAAGATGTCCAAAAGTAAGCAATTCGTAGCAGAATATGGTTCTAAGTGGTTCTGGGAAAATGAGGAGTGTATTATGCATATATGAAATTGTGCAATCGGAACTGGATTCATAAATAGACTTATATATTGACGTTTTTCTGTCTCAAAATGCATACTCATACTTAATTATTAACGAAAAGGGAACAGATAAACTTATGGTTCCACAGTTTAAAATGTACACACATGTAACTTAATTCCTTCTATATCAAGTCTTGCACAAATGTATTTATATATAGGGTAAATCACCTAAAACTTGCACCGCCAATATTTCCGAAATAGAATGTGCTACTGATATACATTTTCACAGCATTGTTTGGTAGTTAGGGGCTCCTAGTTTTAGCCTATAAATAGATCTGAATAACACTTATAACCAATATTTTTGGAGAAAACATACACATTTTAAATTCAACAATGCCTAATTACATCAAAAATTTAAAAGTACGGTATAGAATAATGTTAGTGGTGTGTTCTGCAGGATTCTAGTGCCAGTAGTTCACGAAATATCTTATTTTGAAGCTTTTACACACCGGCACTTGAATTAGGGGAAAGTCGCCTAATAGGGTACAGTTTTTCTTTTTGTTGTATGACCAATAATAATACAGGTTAGTGTCTATAAATAATATATTTGTATACTCCAACTCTTTACCTCTCTTATGGAATGTAATATTCGAGCTTAAATACACTGTTATGCAAATAAAATGTAATTCTCTAAAATGCAAAATTGTGATTCCTAATATGGGGTGGTAGAGGTTCCTAATATGGGATACATTTTCTTGTGTTAAGTTAGAGCATTATAAATACAAAAGTTCACACTACTTAATGTCTGTATTAAATATGATTTTTTGATACCCGAAGTGAAAGTCCAAGGTTCATATGCCGACTTGCTATCCTATTTTGGTGCCTAATTACTAGACACTTCTTGTTTTATTTACTTCCCTTTCTCACACACTTTTCACAACAGAACCTATTGTAACTATCACCTGCACAAAACGTATGTGCCCAGTTGAAACATCTGCAGCACCTTATCCATGTTTCTCCCTCCTAGTCTTCCTCCCCCCAGAAAAACCCTGCATAATACAAGCACTCCGCATCATCATCATCATCATCATCATCATCATCATCATCATCATCATCATCATCATCATCATCATCATCATCATCATCATCGTCGTCGTCATTGTCATCGTCATAACCTACGTTTCCCCACTCCTCTTTCATTCCAAAGGCATGTAGTCGTCTTGGTCTTCGGAGGACAAAGATTCATCAGTGCATTCCTTTTCTGGGTTTCTTTGCCGCTTTGGTTTGCAATGCTAAGGTCCATGTATCTGGCTTTTGGTGGAGTCTTGTTGGTATTCCTTGACTTATTTTCAGTGACCTGGGCTTTGTATGGCGAGCTTCTAATTACAAAAGATATCCCAGATTGAGATGGATTGGCTTTTTCTGATGAACTTGCGTTCTGCTTCAGTGTTGGGATTGGGCTGATGTCTGCCACGAGGATTAATCTCCTCTGGGAAGCAAGTGGCTCTGTCACTTGTGCCACATTATTGTATTCGGATGCTTCATCGTGTTCATTGCACGTTTCATTTTCATGGATTGTAAAATCTTGTGGCCTGAAACTGTTGCAGCTGAATGGATATATTCCCGTTTTGCAGAACCCACAGCTTGCTGTTTCTGCAGTGACTGCACGTAGATAGGTTTTTCCAAAGAGCTTCCCTATCTGGAATCAGAACAAAAACGTCCGCTACTGCCTCCCTCCACTGCAACGATCACTGCGAGCCATCGGCTCGTGGAGTGAAAGGTGGAGGATAGCCATTAGCCCACAGAAGAGCTCTGCACTTCTGCTGCGGAAGGTCCTCCGCTGGCGCCCGGAAGGAGACCTACGGTTGAAGCAGAGGACCCCTTGGCTCCGATCTGCCAAATACCTGGGTGTCCGACTGGACCGCGGCCTCACCTTCACCCCACATGTCCGTGAAAAAATCAGCCTCAGCCATGCAGCGCTCAGGCAGTTGTACGGTCTGGGGGTCGGTGGCTCGTACCACCATCCGCAGACTGCAAGCCGTGCAGAACAGGGCTCTTAGGATGATCTACGATACCGAACGTATGTTTCCATCACACATCCTACACACCCATTCTGGCATACCTTACGTTGAGGACGTTGTGCGCGAACGCTCGCCCACATTGTATGCCAGAATTACATCCCATCCCAACCACCTAGTTAACACACTAGGGCAATATGACCACTGTGTGCCTCCCCAAAGACGCCCTTGGTTGGGGAGACTACTCGGGCACACTAGGGCTGGATTTGGCCTGTCGGCTGACCCCGGCAGTCAGGTCCCTCCGTGTGACCCAAATGCGAACCACAACCTAAGTGGTCCCCAACCACACGACCTCTCGCTCCTGGCCCCGCACACTGGACGGACTCTGCAACGCAGGCCGCTCCTAGCGTGGCGGCTTAGGGCACTGGCCTCCTAATCTTAATACCCTAACTTCAGTAGAGTTTTATTTAAAACAATACATAAATTATTATATTTGTAAACGCAGATGTCAACAGCAGCAAATAACTGCAAGTAGCAAATTTTCTTCGTCAGCTCAACATGACGCGATCTCAAACAGGAATGCCATGACGTAACCGCAGGATGCTTAGCCGCCAAAACTCTCTTAGTGCATCACATTTCCAGCAAGGTTCAGCACTATGCAGCTGAAATAACAGGATACCCCAAATTGTGCACCACTCCATATTAGGCTACTTTCCCCTACGTGTGGTAGCACAAATTTAAGAAAAACAAAAGGCAGCGCACTGCCTCTGTCGATCCTGATAAGTAAAGAGAATTTTGTCCTTCAAAGTTTTTGTTCAAAATAACCACCTGCAGCTTCAATAAAAGCTTCTAGTCTCCTGTGTTAAGGCTGTTGCACACGTTCTAACATCTCGGCGGAAATTTCATAGCAGGCAGCTGTAATATTGCCTTGGTTTGTAATCATAAGGAATCTCTATTTTACCATCGGTCTAATACAAAGAAATTAAAACATCCACTGAATTAACTGACACTAGGATTTGACGTAATATGTATATTGAGTGCGGAGGAAAAATTCTCACAGAAAATGATAGGAAGAGGGAGAAAGTTGGGGAAACGCAAGGTATGCAGAGCCAAATTTGCAGGCGGGGTGACACGCGTCTCCAGGTGACAGATCCCGTAACCGGTGGGACAACTAACACAAGTCTAGCTTCTCAGATGTCTCGTTGGGTTTCGTCAGCGTCACGCCTAAAAAGACAGGCACTCAAGTAACTTCCTTCACCGCACATCGTGTCAGCTTAAAAACCATGACAATAATAGGAATTATGGCACTACAAGTTTGTCAAAATACTTCTTAAAACATGTGCAATGGAGTAATCATCCTCCACAATTTGTATTCTGTTTGTGAAATAGTTCTTCAATCGGTTGTCACAAGTAATGACAAAGGTGCTAAACAAGATAAAAAAAAGTGATGACAAGCCAGAAAGCTGGAAAATAAGCATGATTGTGCCTATTTGTAAGGGGAAGGAAGGTGCAAATAAACCAGAAAACTACAGGGGAATAAATCTGTTATCTATATTAGGAGAAATATACACAGCAACATTAGCAGAAAGGCTAAGAATATGGCAGAACAAGAAAGGAAGCTGTCTGAATTTCAAGCAGGCTTCAGGAAAGGAAAACGGACAGTAGATAGTCTGTTCATAATAAAGACTATAATCGACAAATACCTCAGGAAGAACAGAGGAAGGATATATATGTTCTTCGCAGATTTTGAGAAAGCTTTTATACGATAAACAGAAAAACTTTAGTTTGGAAATTGAGGATCAAAGGGGGAGGTAGAAAATTTTTAAAAGAGGTAGAGAAAATCCATGAAGCGTTGAAGTTTTGCATAAGGTGGGAAAAAATGTAATTACAGCGATGACAGAACAAAAAACAGGCCTAAGACAAGGATGCAAAATGAGTCCAATTTTAATTATAGATGAGATAATAGACAAGGTTAAAGAAGGAAATCAGCACTGTCCGGTAATAGCACACAAAGAAATTCCTGGTCTGCTATATGTGGATGACTTAATGGTAGGATCTATAACGATAGTAGGATTGCAGAAGGCAATAAATGAAATCCAGAGATTCTGTAAAGAGTGGGGAATAAAAATAAACATAAATAAGTCGAAAGTCATGGTCTTCAAGAAGGGAGTTAAACTAAAGGAAGATGAAAAGTGGATACTAAATGGCAAAAGGGTAGAAGTGGTCAATGAATTTGAATACTTGGGAATAAGGTTGAATAACAATGGAAAGTGGGGAGCACACAGGAGAAAAAATGATGCAAAAGGAAGGGCGGCAATGAATGGAATAGGAACATGCAAATATAAACTAGAAATGACAACCAAATAGTTAGAAAGAACGTAGGAAGCCCTAGTTGAATCCAAAATGTAGTATGCAGTGGAGATCTGCGGGGGGCACAGAGGTAAACAAAACGGTGGACCAAAATTACAGAAGGATTTCTAAAGAGCTACTAGCCTTACCAAGATCAGCACCCAGGTAAGTAGCTTCAGTAGAAATAGGAAAGACAAGAAGAAATGGAGTAATAATGGAAAGAATAATAAAATTTTGGTATAGATGTTTGGCCAAAGAAGAAGGGGAAATTATAAAGTTATGCACGAAACAGCAAAAACAGATTAGCAAACTCAAATAGTTGGTGGACAGAGATAGGAGAAATTATGGGAACATAGGAAGTGGAGATATATGGAGATTAGAGGAAAGGAATGCAAGCGATGTGGGTAAATTAGTAAAATGCAGAATAGAAGATATAGAAAGACAGGAAATATGGGGAAGTCTATAAAATATAAAATCATTACAATTTTACAAGTAAATAAAAAGAAATTGGGGACGAGAATCATATGTAGATTACTGCAATAGGCAAAAGAGAGAAGGTTTAGCTTGGACGCGAACAGGAATAATATTTCTAAGAGGGAAAAGGGAATTTGTGAATTGTGTTGAGGAAAAGAAAGCATAGAACACTATGTAATAGAATGCGAGGAGGTTGCAATATGGAGAAAGAAAGTTTGGGAGGAAAGTGGAAGAAATTAGAGAAGAGGACAGAGCTATAAAAATGTTAACGGGCAGGGAGGAAAAGAAGGTAAGAAGTATTAGTGAGTTCTTGCAGAAAGTAAAAGAAAAATGGGCCAGAAATGAAAAAAAAAATGTAAGAAAGGAAGAGGAGGAAGAAGAAAGGGACGAATTAAGTAATCAAGGAGGTATGGAGGTTAAGAGCTACCTGGCAGTGCAGAAGACCAGGGTGTCATGTAAGCCAAGATAGCAACAAGGTAAAGACAAATAAAAGTAGCCAAAAGTTGTAAATTGTAAAATATATCATAGTAAATATATCATATCATATCAAATACAAAAAAGTCTGTCTTCAATGGAAGCTTTAAGCTGAGTGTTAATTTTATTTACTTTTGTTAAGAATTTTTCAAGATGGTTTTGCTGCTATACATTTGTTAACATCTAATTATATCTTTGCGTAAGAAATTAGCATTTAATGGTATTTAAGCATGAAAGCAGTTAAATTTCCATGGATATGTGTATAATGGAGTAAAAGTTCTAATTTAAAATATATTGAAGATATTTTTGTGTTGAACACAAAACCCAAATGATTATGCATTTCAGCAAACTTTATTTACGCATTACTGATTAACCCTGGTAACTAATATGAGACCAGTTAGTATCGGGTGACAATGCCCTTTTCTTGAATTAGTTGGAGGAGGGGAAGCAGAGAGGGATTTTATTTCGAGTTAGTATTAAGCCCTAAAAATAAGTCATCTACATTATCTATAAAACATAACCTTAATACTAGCTTTATGTGTATAAGTGCAAAATAAACGTAATACAGAGTGTTTCATTAAAAATTGAAACTTTCAAATTTAAGATCACATTATCTCTTTATACTTGTATATTTGGATTCGTTTAAATACGATCGAATATATTTTAGGAAGCTTTGTGGATACGGCAGATATTATAATTACATGCACGAGTCATGGGAAAATCTTTCGAAAGTACAATCAACTCAATTCTTTTATTATCCATTGCTTCATTGTAGAGGGAGAATCGTGTTAGGTGTTTTGTTCATGAAATTATAACATATCACTTAGCCCCTGTATGTTGACTATTTTCTACTTGTGGGTTTATTTCAAGCGCATAATTAATGAATATTTGCCTGTTCCATAAAAAATTCCTTTAGTCAATGTTGCCCTCTTTTGGTGAGGACCTCGTCTTACAAACACCATAAGAATTTAAAATATTATACAGAGGTACTGAAATATAAAGCACTAGTCATCATAGACTCACATAGCACAAGGGCAGAGAATATGGGTACAACTACAGTGTTACCAGAAAGTTAATTATTATTGGTACTCATAAATACGAGGCATGTTTTTTCAGTCAGTACCGTTTTGCGATTCCGCCACCGCAGCGCTGCGGTCGGCGTTTCGCGCATGCGCGCTGGTTACCTACATTTCTTGTCTACGCACTGATGCCATTACAGTCTGACTCTTCATTGTATACTTTGGTTATTACGTGCTTAAGATGCCTCCGACACTCGTGAGTTCTGCCGATTGTGAAGTACGGGCTGTTATACGATTTCTTAGTGCAAAAGTCGTAAAACCGATCGATATTCATCGTGAGATTTGTGAAGTTTACGGACAAAACATTTTGAGTGATGGAATGGTAAGGGAATGGGTGATAGCATTAAAGATGGCCGCGCAAATGTGCAAGATGAAGAACGGAGTGCGTGTCCTTCGGTCGTTACTGAATATTTGGTGCAGAAAGTGGACGAAAAGGTGAGAGAAAACAGACGCTTTACAATTGCATCATTGTGCCACTATTTTCCTCAATATTCTCGTAGTGTTTTGTATCGCATTGTGACCGAGAACTTGAAGTACCGGAAATTGTGTTCACGTTGGGTTCCGAAAATGTTGACGGTTCCGAAAATTTTGACGGTTCCGAAAATGTTGACGGATTTGCAAAAAACCCAAAGTTTAGGCAGTGCATTGACTTTCCTTGAGCGGTACCACAATGAAGGTGAAATTTTTAGACCAAATTGTTACTGCTGACGAAACATGGGTGGCGTACGTCTCACCAGAATCGAAACAACAATCCATGGAATGGTGACATTCATCATCACCCACAAAAGTGAAGTTTCAGCAAACAATTTCTGCACGGAAAATCATGTGCAAAGTTTTGGGGACAGAAAAGAAGTATTGCTAATGGAGTTTCTGTCTCGTAATGAGACAATCAATGCAGTGTCTTGTTGTGAGACATTGAACAATCTGCGCCGTGCAATCCAGAACAAAAGACGTGGCAAGTTGAGTAAGGGTATCGTTTTGCTGCATGCCAATGCCCGTCCACATGTGGCTAATCGGACCAAAGACCTCATCAAATTTTTTCAATGGGAAACTCTAGATCATCCTCCATACAACCCTGATCTGGCGCCCAGCGACTATCATTTGTTCCTGCACTTGAAGAAACATCTGGGTGGTCAGCGTCTTCAAGACGATAACAAAGTCAAAACAGTTGTGATACAGTGGTTAGCACGTCAGGCGGCAGAATTTTATGAGGAGGTTATTCAAAAACTGGTGCCACGTTATGACAAGTGCCTCAATATTCACGGGAATTATGTAGAAAAGTAGATTAAGGTACATGCTTTCATGTAAAAATAAAATTATTGCGATATCTATGCACGTATTTTTAATTCCAATACGGTACTGACTTAAAAAACATACCTCGTACATGTTACAAATGACACTTTCGAGTGAAGTTTTTGCATTCACTTTTAAATGATATTGGCGCTTCATATAAATCATCTACCCTCCTTTATTCTATCTTTAATTTAATTGTCACTCTGATTAACAGACTGAAGCTTTGCCTTGTTTGATTAAATTGTAATACTGGACATACCTGCTTCCATATCCTTTGTAATCTGCAAGACCTGTCACTGATGGACATGTGTTGAATATGTAAGTTGGGTGTTTGATTAGAAATAAAGAGTGTAAGATTTTCTTTAATGACATTTATTTTTACTGCACTCTTCCAGTTCTCAAGTCTCACACAAATACCTTTCAATTCACAATTACACAATGAAGTTACTTTCTGCCTAAGTCGGAATATAAATCGTCACAACTGTCACTACTGGGCTAAAGAGAATCCCTATTGGATGATTGAACTATGTGCATACATAACGTCCACAAAAGGTAGATCGGTAGGCTGGTACAATTAAAGGCGAATTAATAGGCCCATTTTACGAGGGCTGTTCAATAAAGAATGATCATAATTTTTCGCACTAAAATTCAACCTTATTAAATTCTGTTAGCTTAATGTGAAACAAACACGCCGTAATATTTTCATTGTTGGTACTCGTGGTTCCCGCCTGTGAGAACCAGGCAAGTTCAGACATGTTCAGTATTGCCTACCGCTGCAATGAGGTTAACATGCAGGTTAAGTTGATGTTAGAGGAAGATCTGGAGTTTCTTTCAAACGTAATCACTGCTGATGAAACTGGGCTACATCATTTTGATCCTGAGAGTAAACAGCAAAGCTCAATGTGGAAATCTCCTTCATCACCAACCCCCAAAACAGCAAAAGTGATTGCTTCTACTGGGAAAGCTATGGTCATCTCATTCTTTGATATTCATGGAATGGTTTATCAGCATGTTGCACCTGCACATACATCAGTAACTGGACAATTCTATAGAGATGTCCTGAAAACATAGCAAGTCCATATCAGACGCAAAATACCACATTTCAATGAAGCAGGCTGGATGCTGCACCACGATAATGCGCGGCTGCATATTGCCAATGTTTCTGAATATCTTGTAAAAATCAATGTGAAGTGCATCCCTCACCCTCCCTCATAGTCCGGATTTAGCTCCATGTGATTTTTCTATTCCCTTACTTAAAGAAACCTCTTCGTGGGAGGCATTATCCATCATCATAAGTAGTGGTGAAGGCTGCGGTGCCGATTTTGGAGGATCTCTCAAAAATGGTTTCTAGCATGTCTTTGAAGACTGGCAGAAACGCTGGGACAAGTGCATCGAATTCATTGCAGGCTATTTTGAGAAGGACCATCAAAATTATGAGGATGCAAAGGTACGTTGTCAAAAAAATATTCTGATCATTCTTTATCGAACAGCCCAGACAACTTAAATTCTGAATTGTTTTACGCTTTCTACAAAATGAAGTAATTCCTTCTGGTGATAATTTATTCCCTTCAGAAGGAGTAATTCAAAATTATATATTATTCTAGCAAGATGGTGCCTCTGCATATTTTGGAAGGCAGGTGGTGGGTTACCTAAATCACGAATCTCCAGGAAGATGGATTGGCAGAAGAGGAAGTACTGAATGGCCGCCAAGATCTCCTAACCTGTACCTCTTAGACTTTTCTTGTGATGATATTTGAAGTGGAGAGTTCTCAAGGACAGACCAAGAGATCTTGACAGGCTATGGTGAAGAATTGGCCAAGAAATGTCCCTGATGAGGCGAACGGTGTTCCTGGAAGTATTAACTAAATTCAAAGACAGATTTTGGCATTTTTGGAGGCTACCTTGAGAGCTTTTGGAAGTGAATTCATCACGTGTTACAGCCCAGCTTCACTAATTTTGTTATGAATGATTTTTTTCCCTTGAAATTGCATGTGCTGTAATACGTGCAAATAAATTTAAATTTTAAGGGCAGGAAAGCTACTTGTACTTTCCGGGGCCTTAAAAACCCCAAAAAGGTAATTAGAAAGGAGTCATGCCCTGTTCACAATCCTAATAATATGAAAGCATGTTGATGTCTTTGGCCGCGCCGTGGCTCAGTGGTTAGACCGCTTGGCTCTCACCAAGGCGGCCCGGTTTCGATCCCAGGCGAGCGCAAAGTGAGATTTGTGGTGGACAACACGGCGCTGGGGCGGGTTTTCTCCGGGATCTCCGGTTTCCACCGCCATCTCATTCCACCGGTGCTCCATCTTCATCGCATGTATCATCAGTGTCATCGCCTGCGGTGCCGTATGTAGTAAAAGCGGGCGTTAAACACTACAAACTTCATTTCATTTTATGGTGATGTCTTACAGCTTTTCAAAACAAAAATGTCTTCACAAAACTACAACAAACAATTACAAGCATTTTCCTACAATTTTTACTCACCCCGTATGTATATACCAAAATACAGCGCTTTCAATAATGACGGAAGTTTATAGTTCTTGCTGTAACATTAATGGCTCCTTTATCGACATATCGTGAGAGTTATATAGGCAACATGCGTGACAGGTGGCTTCACTAAGTTAAACAAAACTTAGTTTGCCTGCAGACTTAACCGAGCGTGAGTGCCTCTAAATGAGGTTATTATACCAGGGCTATAAAGTTTATATCTCTGAAGCCGTACCTTACAGAGCTTGTATTATAATGGTCGAGCTAAATGCTGTACAAGTTTACTTCAAACTGATTTTAAACAGGAACTAATAAAATCTCTGACATCAATGGTTAATGTCGTTTGAGACTTCAATAACGATAATAGAGACTGGCAGTAAGATCACTGTATTAAATCACAAAAGTGCAGCTCTGCTAGGTATTAGTAAGCACTCGAAACTGAATACGTGTTTATTTTCTACACTTGTGATATAGCTAAGCTGCTTTAGGAACACCCTCTAGGCTTGTAAAGAATTGCCAAAGTATTTAAAATGATATATATTTCCTATAAGTCCCTAGTTCGAATTTCAGTCAGGGTGAGTTACCTGGATAAAGATTTTTCCGGATTTTTCCCTTATCCTGAAAGACGAATGTCGGGTAACTCTAAGCTCTATGGACCTCGGGCTCATTTCGACATCATTTCACCCATTCCGTTCATCGTCCAATATGACTTAACGTTGGAGGACAAATTACACACACACACACACACACACACACACACACACACACACACACACACACACACACACACACACACACACACACACACACAAACTTTTCTAATTATATAAGATATTTTAAGTAAATTAACTTGCATCACACTATTGTAACTCTAATGTCAGTTTTCACGCAAAGACTAACGAACTTCAATTGTTCTATACTTTCTACATTGTACGATCAAATATGTCATAGTAGTGACATATTTTGTAGCAGTGGAGTTTATGGATAACTTGAATAGTACGTGATATATCAGCACGGTGTGTGTAAAAGTCACAATTTCAGTTGATGCTATTTTCATAAGATTATTTATTAAGAGGAGGTATAATGTAAATATTCCTTTCAGTATTACGAGCAGCCTCTAATTTGTAATATTAAGAAATATGTTAGACTAGATTAGATTGATTTGCGTTCAGTAGGTTCACTTGTAGCCAGAAAAGGCTGTGAACATTGAACATGTCCAGAGGTATAAAGTTTAATAGAATATATATATATATATATATATATATATATATATAAAAGTTAACATAAGACACATATTATAGTATACAGGCAATATGATCAACAATATGGAAAACAAAGCAGGGATAATTATATATGATACAAAATGAAACACTTTTTAAACCAGCTTTCACTTGGCTTATGCCAGTACGTCTCAACCTTTTTGCAATAGATACCATTCTTGTTATTTATTAAATACATATACATTAAACATAAACTTTCAACTTGCATCAAATATTTATTAGTAATGATTTGTCATTGGAACAGTTAGATACTAGTTACAGAGCTACAGAAGCATTATCAGTATAATTTGTCATTCAGATAATCTTGTACAGAATAAAAAGATTTTGAGCAAAGGTACTCTCTAACAGCTTTTTTAAAAGCACAGAGATGATCAATTTTTTCTTTAAGAACATTAGGAAGTGCGCCAAATATTTTTATAGTTTCATAATGCATGCCTTTCTGGAAGCAAGGAAGTTTAGCACTGGGATAATGGATATTATAGTTTTGTCTAGTTTTTATTCTATGAATTACATTATTTGTTGCAAATAAGGCACGATTGCGTATAAAGAATTTTAGGATCGAGAATATATACATACAAGGAAGCGTTAATATCTTCAATCTTGTAAAAAGATCTTTACAGGAGCATCTGTTGTGGGTGTTAGTAATGATTCTTATAACCCTCTTTTGCATAAGAATTTTTTTTTTTACTTTCTACTGACTTTCCCCAAAATAATATCCCAATTTCCATAATAGAGTTAAAGTATGCATAATATACTAATTTAAGTGTGTCAATAGAACTCACATTAAACAGCTCTCGGATAGCATAACAGGCAGAGCTGAGTTTAGGTAAGATATAATTTATGTGAGCTTTCCAATCTAAACATCTGTCCACTTGAAGGCCCAGAAATTTTATGCTCTCAATTTCTTCTAATAACATATTAATCCCGATTTATATTTCAGTATGTGATGTACGACAGGTTATAAATTTGACCACTTTTGTTTTGTCTAGATTCACAGATAAGTTGTTCACTTTTAACCAGCATGGCATACAGTTCAAAATATAATTCATTTTAATTATACACTCGTTTAAATTTGCACTGAACTATTGAACAAATCACTTTAGGTGATAATGACGCAACGTGGTACGGGCATGGTACTTTCTTCCCCAGCCTAAGCCTTTTGAAGCGTGCACTGCGCAACTCCGTACGCGCTGAGTTATTGTTAAGGCATTTACACGGTTTAGCATGCCTATCGCGATGCTTACCCATTACCTACGCTGAAATTCGTGATTTCAGAATGAGCTCTGGCTTCTACATTATTGCCGTACGTGGTCGCTTTATCCAACCGCTTCATTATCCGGGTATTTAAATTAGAGCAAGGAAAATCACGAATCATTACTATAAAACGGACACCATTGCTTTGGTATCAGGCGTGAACGTGTTCATAATTGCGTTACCAGGAATCCCTTCAGGCGAGCGGATTGCAAAATTTCCGGTTTACCTATCATAGTCACAGCTAACTACCGAAGCTAGTTCAACACCATAAATTTGTATGATATTCTCAACACTTTAAAATCTTCTCTATTTCGCCAAATGACATGTTTCTTAGGATATGTGCTCTCAAGCATTCGTACTTTATTGGTTCGTTTCGTATGGTATATAATGAGATAGGACTTTCTTCGACTCGTTATCTTTAGGGTTGAAAAAGGCACTCGATAAACACTGGTTCAGAATCTGCTCTGTGTATTCTAAACGAAGTTGTTCAATGCATTGCTGCATGTACAGGGTCTCATTGCTTTAAGCCAATATTGTGGTACAGCATCAGAATAGACAACTAGCACATCTTATATCAAATACTCAACTGAAGGTTAGGTAATAAGTTTGCTTTTAATGAATAAGGGGCTCTTGGTAGTCTAAATGAGGGAAGGTGTTCGAGATATGCGTAATTAACAGTCAACTAGTAGATGTCACCACTAAACTGCAATGTGTTGAAATTATGAGACTGTAACAGTAGTTTTGAGTTATGTTTGGAGGAGGTATGAAAATTTTATAGATTTATAAAGGAGGATGATTATGTAAATTTATTTAGTCATCTAAATAAGTAAAAATATATTTAATTTTATGATTGACCGTAGTAATAATTGTATGACGTAATGTGACGTGGAATTAAATCGGCCAATCCTAAAATTAAGATAGGAGTAACTATAGTTACGAAAAATCAATAATCTTGGTAGAGATGTTTTGTAATGGTGAGTGTGATGAATAGTGGAGCAGGATCAAGAACAGTTAAGTAATAGTTTGAATCTGTTTATTACAAAGTAAGAATTTATCGATATGTTGGAAGTGACTGGGAAAGGAAGTTCAAGTAAAATGTAATCTAAATAATACAATTAAATAGTTACAAAATTTGACTTCTCCGAAACTTTATTCCGAACCACGCTTTGAAACCAAGATTCTCAAGACTCTTATTTAATCAAAAACAATCATCAAGAAACAAATCAAAATACAACGAATTTGTTATTTCTGGCTTCTCAACGTGGATCTTTGAAAAGCGAACGTGCATCCCATCTCAAACATAGAAATCACGCACCAAATTGCGCCCGAACGTGCGACTGATGAAGACGGAAAGAAATTTACTACGGATACAGAATTCCTGTCCCAAGACTTATGATGGAAGCTCAGCGACTGGGAGTTCTCAATACACTGGCACACAGAGCTTTGTCTATCTCTGATCCCAGCCACTTTAAATAAGAATTACAGCATCTGAGACTCACTTTCCGTCAAAACGGCTACTCCAAATATGACGTTGAAGCCTCGATCACCAAAGCAAAGAAAGTGAAACCTGTAATACAGCAAGCGTCAGATAAGCCTACAGCCACAGCCTGCATCCCGTTTACCGGCAATCTATCCGGCAGAATCAGCAGAATTCTCGCCAAATACAACATCAGGACCATCCACAAGCCACCTCCGAAGATTAAACATCTGTTGAGACCAGTGAAAGACAAACTGGACTTCCAAGTTCTGGGAGTGTACCGCATTCCCTGTGAATGTGGGATACCGTATATAGGAAAAACCGGAAGTACCATCGCTACCAGAATAATTGAACATGAACGGAGCATTCGTTTAATGCAACCTGAGAAATTTGGGATGGCAGAGTATTGTTTTGATAACGACCATAAAGCCAATTTTCTGGAGGCGACCCTCATGCAATAGTTACAGGGAGCGGAGAATTAAGGAGGCTTTGGCAATTTCCTCTGAAAGGAGGATACTGGATTTCAGTTCAGCTCCTCTTGGAAACCATCCTTAAAATGGAAATCCGTCGATTTAAGAAGCAGAAATCAATTCAGCTTGATAATCAAGTTAGTTAGCTAGGTTTCTTTGACATAATTTTCCATACTCACGCCGTCTCCTGACCTGGCATTTAATTTACTGAAAACAGTCTTTGTTCAGTAATGTCTATTTTGATAATGTTTTGTCTTTGTTTATATTTGTGTTATATACAATGTTTCATTTGAGGTTATAACATTTTATAAATATCCTGATGATGGGAGCAATGCACACTCCCGAAACGTTGATGTCTAATCGTCTTTTCACCTGGCTTGTTATCCGAGAAGGAAGTGAGCAAACCTTCTGTACCTTTTTCTTGGGAATCATATGCAACTCACAATAGAAGAAAATAAGGTATGTTTTAAATGTATGTAGCTACTCTGAAAGGTGTACCTCTTAAATATAATCAATTGGTGAAGTCTACAAAAATAATTAGTAAAGTGGAAAATATGTGTACATTTTAAACAAGTTTACAACAGGTTTTCAGTTTGCACATAAGCTTAATAAGCACTGAGCTTTACAGTTCGCTCGTTCACTCTCGTCGTGCTGGCAGGCTTTATTTAGCCAGAACGCTTTTGCTGCGTGCCCAACCTATTTTGGGTTTAAGCGTAGGTAAGGTTTGTTCGGGATGTTGTATGGTGACTTGTGGTTTTTTAGATTGGAGTTAAATTGTAGGGCTACTGTAATAGTACCTTGGGAATGAGAGGATAGGATACAATTCCTAGCACCCTGGTGTATTTGTTTTTAAGATTGAGGTTGGCAATTTTGATGCCAAACAGCTTAGGAGAATATGTGGAGCTCAGCTTTTGCTGCTGTTTGGCCTAGCTCCTGGGTTATCTTGGGTGCCCGCAAGCCTTGCGGGGTACCCGGTGTAGGCTAGAGCCACATCTAGTGGGATCATAATCTCCCAATGATCTGAAAAGGGCGCTTCTGTGATTGGGTAAGTTGGCGTATAATTTTGAAGCCCGGCACCTAATCTCGTCCTCCACGTATGGAATACCTGAGGCTTCATGAAGCAGCCTGGTGGGTAAGTAGCGGTCAACAGAGTAGATAGACCGTAGTATTCTATTCTGTGCAGGTTGAAGCCATGCCAACCAGCTATCTGCGGCCATGTCCCAGATTTCACAGGCATAAAGCATAGCGGGAATTACCAGCGCTCGGAAAAGGTATAACCTCAGGCGAAGCGGCATCGAGCTCGACCCCAGAATTAGATACATGGAAGCTATTGCTCCTTGTACCCTTGCCGGTAGGTACCTGATATGCTGGCAAAAGGTTAGACCTTTATCCAACGTAACTCCTAGGTACCGAACAGAGTTGATCCACTCTATCCTCCGGCCTCGGAAGCTGAAGTTGGGGCAGTCTGCGGGGTTGTGGTGCTTAGTAAACAGTATGGCGTGGCTTTTGGCCGGATTTACGGACATCCGCCAACGCCTATACCACTGCTGTGTGAGACGGAGGTGTCTCTGTATAGGGTTGAAGGCTCTGAGGATGTGTTTGTCTTTGCAGAACAGAAGCACGTCGTCAGCGTATTGTGCCATTATGACTCGTGGCTCTGTAGGGAAGGCTGCCATGAAGACATTGAAAAGTGTATAGTGTAGGGGATAGTACAGAGCCTTCGGGGACTCCGCCTCTCACTGGTCTAAGTGTTGATGTTTTCCCCGCAACTGTGACTTTATATGTGCGGTGTCGTAAGAAGCTGTGTAAGATGTTGATGATTTTGGTAGGGAGCCCCAGTTGAATCAGTTTATGCGGAAGTCCGGCATGCCATTTCGTTGAGAAGGCCTTCTCGACATCCAACGAAACTGCAGCCATGAAGGCGCCTTCCTGGAAGCCCAGGACGGCGGTCTCTACCACACGCATCAACTGCTGGACTGTCGAGTGCCCAGGACGAAATCCAAACTGATGGTAGGAGAGACTGCATGTATATGGGATAAAGAACTGTAGAAAATTTGAGGCCTCTATGATTAGTAGTTCATGAGAAAAATGGACCTATGCAGTACAATTTTACATATTGAGAAAAAGTAGTTTGGAGTTTTCTGAAGTTCTGTAAGCATATCCAGGGTCATAGTCATCATCATCATCATCATCATCATCATCATCATCATCATATAGGTCCTCCAGCTGCTTCTCCAACTGCCTAATTTTTATTCTAGCCTCTTTTGTTGAGGTTTGTGCTACTCTTTGGGCGTGGTAGAGGAGTAGTAAGCTAAGGAATGATTTAGCAAATCCAACGTGCCTCATAGAGGTCTTACTTCTGCATTTAAAATTATCCTTTATGACTCCGCAGCGTGTTAAAACACGTTTAACAAAAAAAAGGCTCATATAAAATAATGCCGGGTTCAGCGAGCATTGCTACCTCGAATTGTTATCTGTGGATGCTACACCGTCCACCAATTATACTCCAATATTTTACGCCATAGAGTCATTATTTCTGTTGACAATTTACAAAGCAAACTGCACACATAGAGAAGGCATGCGATGATTGCTTATACATTTCTCTTACTTTGGAATTGGATTTTCGTTCCTTGAAGATGTGAACTTGGTATATCTCTGGCACTGGTAAATAAAACTATTACAATGTTCAGGCCCGCCATATATTTCCGACAGAATTCATGAATAGTTTAAAAAGCAGATAATACCAGCTAAGAAGCATGCGCTTATGTGGTATTTTTTTCTACAGATGCCATGACAACATGAGATGCCGTATCTAAATAGATGTATTTTGTATTTATTTCTCATCCTTCTTCTACATACAATTTCATTGATACATTGACATTTCTAACATTCCTTTCACACAATAACAGAATGACTTATTCACATTTAACAAACCGTTTCTACCTGCTTGCCTCGAGTCTCGGTCTCAATACACATAACCCCTGGTTTTACGTGTATTCATGACCCTCCTCTCCTTTATTTCCCTCGTTCTAGTTTTCCAGCCCTTAATTTTTATTTATTCTTCATCAATCTTAACCATTTCTCTCTAACTTTCCCCAGATATTCACCTATATTTCTTTCATACTTTTTTCCTTTTACCAATAACATTTTATTTATTATTAATACCTCCACCATCCCTAAAACTGTCCCACTTTTGTTACAAAACTTGTTCTCTCCATATCTCTGTTTGTTTGCAATAAAGTATACTATGACAATCTGTTTCTCTCTTCTCAACACGTTGGGCATTTCCCTGTATCCTTTTCATATCTAATATCTTTCAAATTTCTAACTCCTGTCCTTGCCCAGGCAAATCCTTCTCGTCCTGACTTATTAAACACATCTATGTACTTCTTCCTCCCCCATATTTTCTTTATTTCTCTATATGTCCTGAATGATCTTTTCTCCCTACAGCTCCTACAGCTTGGCTATCTAAATCTTCCAGCCTTAATTCTACCTCTTTCCAAAAGCCCCTATAATAATACTCCTCATTTCTCCAAATATGTCCCATACCTACCTATCTGTTCCATCAGTTCCCTTACTTTTTGCTCCCAAGACTCTCCCCATTTGCTTCTCATCTGCAAAAGAAAACATTCCTTGATAATATTGATTTCCTCCAAATTGGCAACTCCTTGTAGATATTTCAATACCCTTGAAGCAATTTTAACCCTTGGAGAATGTCTTCCCCACCCATTGGGTGAAGCTACCGGTATTCCAAAATATAAATAGATTTAAGAGTATATAGGTGATAGCATGTCTGACTCGTGTTTAGAAAGCCTAAGTTCGAATCTCGGTGAGAGTTATCTGGATAAGGGCTTTTTCTTAACCTGTAAGAATGTTCCGATAAATCTATGTTCTATAAACATCGCTATGTTCTATAGACCATGGACTCATTTGAGCGTCATTTCATTCATCGTCCAAAGTGTCAACGTAATTAAACAAAAGGGGTAGCTGTTTCGAAAGGTGTAATTTCATCTAACAGATGAAAATAAACTTTTTCATTCAACAAATGAATTCAACTCCGGCCTTTGACTGCTATATTTTTCCAACACCATATTTGCTTTAGGTATAGATATAAATTGGTCTATTGAAACTCAACAAATCCATCCCATGTTTTCACGTGATTCAAATGCCTCTCCTCTGCCCAACAATACTCGTCTCGCCAATACAACAAAAATATAATTGAAAATGGCAACATAATTCTCCATACTTGATAAAGACCCTTACTGGAATTGTAGGCGAGAGACGTAATCAGAAGATAAATATTTCTCCTAAATCTAACCTGGAATTTAGGAATTGGTTCGGTCCAAATTTATATTTTAAAGCAGTTAAACAAAATAAGTGATTAGTAAAGAAAATATCCCGAGGTTAAAGGCACTGGGACGTCGATAGGTTTTAAAAAATCCATTTTTTATTTTAATGTTAAAAACTTATATAATTCTTCAGCTTTGAAATGATATATATAACATAGGTTGTCAGCTGGTATTAAAGTCCTTTAATTCGTCAATTTAAACATGGCGCCGTAATGATACACCCACTTCCTGAGAATGGTGCTTAATCTTTGATCGTGATTTCCCAAAACCTTGATTTTTCACACTTTAGGTGCATGTTTCTCAAAAACTATAAAAGATATTCACACAAAATTTGTAGTGGTTATTTTTCAACTTTCCTTGAACGCATTCGGATAACATTTATATTCATGTGATGTATAAAATGGATGAAAACAAATATTCAGTCCTTGAAGATATTACCTTTTTTTTTACTCAAAACTAATTAATTTTTCATGTGTATAGTACAAACTATATGTAATTTTAATTTAGCTGCTATTATAAAACTCTATCTTAGGATATTTAGGATAAAACTTGGTGCATGTAGCTTTAAATTCCTACAAGTAAAGTGCACCTGAAGTATAGGGGGCAATATTTTTTCCAGGACACACGGTGTGATTTATGTCCCTTTTGCATGGACCTATGTGAACGTAATTTAAATATTATACAGCATTTAAATGCAGACATCCTAATAAAGTAATCATACCGAATTTCAATTTCTGATAATGTTTAGTTTTCTATATATTCCAATTTTAATATTCGTAAAAATTAGCCTTTTCTGGGTAAAAATAACCTCCCAGGGACCTTAAATACCATAAAACGACAAATGAAAAAGATCTTCATCTTTAGATCGTCCTTGCATCTTTTTCATGTATTAAATAATAAATTAAATTAGTAGGAGGAAGGAAATTCATAACGTTAGCTGCAAAATTTTCATCTGTTTTCACCAGATGTAGGAAATGGCAGAGGAAACAACAATTATTCTACTTCAGAACTATGAAATACCTATCAGAAGATGCACTCTATTGTGGCAGCTACACAGCTGTAAAACAGTTATATGAAATATTGATATTTTATACACTGTAATTAAAAAGGTATAACATATGAATTAAAAGTGTCGATTGTGGCAGAATTACCATGGCATGAAATGCTTCTGAATTAGTAGAAGGTGAATTTAAAACGCTTCCAATTTCTAAAGTAATTTTGCAGAATTAGTAAAGTCACTACCCTAAACAACAGTATTTCAACATATATATTGTTTTACAAGCTCAGGGGTGCAAGAAAGAGATCGACTAATTTGCCAAGTCGTTGAACGCTCGCATATTGTCACTGCGGTGTCTAACGCACAAACGAAGAACGATCGTGGCGTGTTGCCCACATTTCAAGGGCTTCATCAAAGCAAATGCTGGATCTGAGGGCGAACTAGTTATTGGTCTATATTGCTAATTAATGGATTTCACACATCAAGTCTCTCTCTCTCTCTCTCTCTCTGTTTCTGCCTTTGTCTCTCTTGCTCTCACTCTCATTCCCTCTCTGAGTATGTGTGCATGTGCGTGTGTATTTGTGTTGGGTTCCGTATGTCTAAATCCTTAATAATCCTTAATATACGATATTAAGCCGCCACATTCCTGAGGTGAGGTTACTTCGAAGGCATAATTGTGATAAACATCTCACTCTCTTCTCGGGCAGCCAGCCAGGTGGAAAGATGATTAGACATCAACGTTTCGGGAGTGTACATCTCTCCCATCATCAGGATATTTATAAAATGTTATAGCTACAGATGAAATACTGGATATAACACAACTATAAACAAAGACAAAACACTATAAAAATTCGCATTACTGAACAAAAGACTGTTTCCAGTAAATTAAATGCCAGCTCAACAGAAGGCCTGAGTAGTGTGACTTTGTGGGTTCGTGAAATGAAAAGTCCAATTACACCACTCAAAAATGTTCTTTATTTCTACCGACTTACAGTTGAACACTTGTCATTTACACAGGATTGCGTAATGCACACAATTACGATTCACCAGTTCGTCCGTTGCAGTTTCTCTTGCACTCGCAATTACGTAAACTCCTCCAACGCACGTACACTAGCAAGACGCTGCTTCGCTGCTCGCCAAGAACTCTGACACACTCCTCTTGCACGACGTGTTGCTTATATAGGGTCAGCTGGCCGATCTGGAAGGTTCTCGATTAGATGAAATATCCCGTAAGTTCGAGAACACAGGTGGAACAGAAAGAGACGGCGCAGTGATGTTTTTTGTCCCAGCCACCCCTCCTTAACGCTATAAGACAAACGAGGGGGCGGGGCGAACGCCGACCGTCTCCTGCTTGCCCGCTCTATAGGGTGTTCCGACGTTCGGGTGACAGTATAGAACATTGTGTCAAAGAAACGTAATTACTTAACTTGATTTTCAAGCTGCAATGATCTTTGCTTCTTAATTCGATGGATTTCCATTTATAAGGCCGGCCTAAGGCCGGTTTCAGCCAGAGCTTAACTGAAATCCCGTATGACGATTAAGGCTGCTCCTTTCAGAGGAAATCGCCAAAGCCTCCTTAATTTTCCGCTCCCAGTAACTGTTGTATTTTGACAAGATGGTCGTCTCCCGAAAATTGGCTCTAACATTATATAGGACAAACCAGAAGGACCATCGCTACTAGAATAATCGAACATGAATGGAGCATTCGTTTAATGCAACCTGAGAAGTCTGGGCTGGCAGAACATTGTTTTGATAACAACCATAGAGCCACAAAATCCAACAGTTACTGGGAGTGGAGAATTAAGGAGGCTTTGGCGATTTCCTCTGAAGGGAGCACGCTTAAGTGCACTGGGAGGTTATTTTACCCAGACAAGGCTAATTTTTACCAATATTAAAATTTGAATATATAGAAAAATAAACCTTATCAGGAATTGAAATTCGGTATGATTACTGTATAAGGATGTGTGCATTTAACATTTGTATAATATTTAAATTACGTTCACATAGGTCCATGCAAAAGGGGCATAAGTCACGCTGTGTGTCCTGAAAGAAATATTGCACCCGATACTTCAGGTGCACTTTACTTTTAGGAATTTAAAGCTACATGCACCAAGTTTTATGCTAAATAACCTAAGATACAGTTGTATAATATCGGATAAATGAAAATCAAAAATAGTTTATACTATGTACATGAAAAATTAATAAGTTTTGAGTAAAAAAAGATAATATTTTCAAGGACTGAATATTTGTTTTCATCTATTTTATAAATCACATGAATATAAATGTCAGCCGAATGTGTTCAAGGAACATTGATAAATAACAAATTCAATTTTTTTGTCAATATTTTTATAGTTCTTGAGAAACATGCACTTAAAATATGAAAAATCAAGAAATCACGATCAAAGATTAAGCACCATTCTCAGGAGGTGGGCGTATCATTAAGCCGCCATGTTTAAATTGACGAATTAAAGGACTTTAATACCAGCTGACAACCTATGTTATATATCATTTTAAAGCTTAAGAATTATATAGTTGTTTAATATTAAAATAAAAAAATGGGGTTTTAGAAGCCTATCGACTTCCCAGTGCCCTTAACCGTGATGCTGGATTTCAGTTCAGTTCCACTTAAAAATCGGCCTTAAAAATGGAAATACATCGAATTAAGAAGCGAAGATCAATACAGCTTGATAATCAAATTAAGTAGTTACGTTTCTTTGACACAATTTTCTATACTCACGCCATCTCCTGACCTGACATTTAATTTCCTGAAACCGTCTTTTGTTCAGTAACGCGAATTTTGATAGTGTTTTGTCTTTGTTTATATTTGTGTTATATCCTGTATTTCATTTGAGGTATAACATTTTATAAATATCCTGATGATGGGAGAGATGCACGCTCCCGAAACGTTGATGCCCGAGAGGTAAGTGATCGTATTCGTCGCCAGGAAAGCTTCAGGTCTTATTTTGTGATAAATAGTTTTGGTTTCATCTTTATATGTATTCTTAGTCAAAACTTTACTTCTTCTTAACAACGTTCATCCATAATGTGTTCATATCCATTAATGTTATCTGCGTTATGTGCTGCATACATTGGTAATAGACAACGTAAGGTTTTCTAGTACTGATCTTGAGTTGCCTCAATCTGTTTTTGGAAAAATTGACATCTATAACATAATCAAAGTATAAGACAATGAAATTGAAACAGTAGTAATAAGTTTATCGGGGCGATGAATATTGGATGCTAAAGAGTATAATACTTCAATTGTTGAGCATAGGATATTAATCACAAATGAGATATAACTTGCTCCTCCTTTAGACAAGTAGCTGACTTGAAAGGACATTCCAGGCCTTCAGTACCCGGAACTTAAAATTATCTTTTGGAGATGCCTGTTGATAAACACAAAGTAGTGTTTACCAGTGATTGGAACTTCTTCTCTTTCCTCTGTACTGTATTGCATTGATGATCAACGGAGTGAAAAACTAAACTTACCAAATTGCAGAGCTTTTGAGAATTACATATAACAAAACATATACAAAAGCTGTTGCGATTGGCTCTTTTGTCACTTTCTGAATAATTAAGAAACAGCTGTGAAACTACTACAGATATTTGTAAACCTGTAGGTACACTGTGATTTGTTTAGCACTCTATGGCACTCTTCTGCGCATGCGCAGAAGAAACTTTCTATGTCGTGTAACATCTGCTCCGTACTGGTCCACGGTTTTGCTTGGTCCGAGGTCTTTTATCATCTATGAACACCAAGAAATTAGACCGCCTTTGGTCCGGACCAAATTAGTCGGAATATATTCCAGACCAAAGTGATAACCATGAATATGGCCCGAAGACTTGTGGAGACGCAGGACACAGAGTGTGCTACAGAGATGTGCGACAAGTGCAGGTCTAAAGTCATTTAGGTTTACGGTTGTCCAGTTACAGATAGGGATATAGGATTGAATTATCGTTGATTGGCTTCAGTCGTTCAGTGTTTCAAATCCTGTTATATTGCCCACTACATATTTCAAAGATGAAACGTGGTTCCATTTATCCGACTATGTGTACTCAAGTAACTCACAATTTTGGGCCATCCAGATCAACATGTTATTCATGAAGCACCTATGTACCCAGTTAAACTCAGTGATTCGTGAGCATTATCCGCAGAGAGTGTAGTGGATCCAATTCTTTTGCCATCGCCGAGTTACTTAAATGACAGGGTTTACGCCACACGTCTGCAGATGATGGACGACTGAAGCATAAATTTACAGAGATTCAAGCTGTTGACAACAGAGTCCTCCAAAGGTGGCTGGTAAAATGGAAGACGTGTTAAGTTGTGCCTTATGCAGTGTGGAGGATGTCTCCAACGTCCGCTAAAGAGGTAAATAATTCAAATAACCTCGCAAAACTCCTCTACGTCAGACATGATAAGTTGTCGCTAGCATAAGTCATTTTGGAGCGCTTAAAGAAATGTGCCAGTTTAAAAGCATTGCTTGGAAGAAATTAATTTAGAAATATGCAGATTACCTTATCGTCCGGAAGCCCTGAAGTCGTCAATAGCTCCTTAATTGGTGAAGTCCAACGTTGTTTTAGAATGATGCATTCCTTAATGGTATAGTTGACGTGTACCGGTGCCTACGAAAGTTCTGGGCATTAACCTGAAGATGAAACCACTAAGAGACGAGTCAAGCAGCCTTTTATTAATCCTGAGGCAACATTAGAACTACTATTAGGACGAACTAAAATATAGGAACTGCTTGTTCAGAAAACTGAGATGACCTGGAACTTAATTGCAGCTTTTTGATCCTCCCAAGCCCTCATCTTGAAATTGTGGAGATCGAAGTCGCTATGTGGCGTGCGGTTTTAGAAGACATGTGAGCTAAGCCAATGCTTTCACAAGTTGGATGACCTATTGACAAATGTTGGGGCAGAGAGTGGACGAGGAAGGTAAACATACACCGCAAATGCGGCCGCGCCGTGGCTCAGTGGTTAGACCGCTTGGCTCTCACCAAGGCGGCCCGGGTTCTATCCCAGGCGACCGCAAAGTGAGATTTGTAGTGGACAACACGGCGCTAATGGGGTTTTCTCCGGGACCTCCGGTTTCCCCCGCCATCGCATTCCACCGGTGCTCCATCTTCATTTCATGTATCACCGGTGTCATCGCCTGCGGTGCCGTCTGCAGTAAAAGCGGGCGTTAACCACTACGCATTTCATTTCATGTCATCGAAAATGATAATTATGAAACATTTTAAACGGTAACATTCAATTTAACATGCTTGCTTACTGAAAATCAAGTACCTGGATTTTTTTTTTTTTTTTTTTTTTTCAATTTACGTACTCCAACGTTAAGTCATATCGGACGGTGAATGAAATTGGTGAAACGATGCTCAAATGAGTCCATGGTCCATGGAGCTTAGAGTTACCCGACAATTGCCTTGCAGGATAAGGGAAAACTCCGGAAAAAACTTATCTAGGTAACCCACCCTGACCGAGAGTCGAACTCGGGACCTCTTGAACGTGAGGCAGACATGTTACCATCTACGCTACCGAGGCGGGCATCTGGATTTGTGATAGCGACTTCTTCTAGGGGAGTTGCTAGCTTAAATAAAATAAAGGTTCACCAATTTCTGTGTCAGAGGTTTTGCCCTGTTTGACAATACGCAACACAGTATGTACACTCACAATGCACGCTCTGGCCGTGAGTTCCTAAACTTTTGACGCACTTTCTCAGACGACAATTACTTAAACAATCTAATCCTTATTTCACATAAGCTTGCTCCGTATCTCTTAACGGTCACGTGACCGTATCACTTCTCATTGACTGCTATTGTAGTATAGACTGTTGTGCGGTAAAAATTAGTTCCTTATTTAACATGGCGATATATATTTATATGTTGAAAGAGAATTGTCAAACTTATGTTTTCGTCACGATTTGAATGAAATATATTACGCAACAGAGATGATTTATCTGAAATGCATGTTAATTCTTAAGCTAAGAAAGGAGGAGGTTCCTCTGTTCTCAAGCACATGGCACGATAGCACGTGATTTAGCGGTAGTGATGACATATTTGTTTATATGACTTTTATCACTGATAGGTTAATTAATGGAAATTAATTATTCTTTTCACACTGAACTCCTAAGTGAGAACTCCTAAGTGGTTTACCGGGAAAATACGAGTCAGTTGGAGAATTTAATGTCATATCGGCACGTTGGCCATAGTAGCACAATGGTAGTGCGGCTACGGAAACCAGAAGATCCGTGGTTCAAATCCCGGCTGTGGCATTGAATTTTTCAGTCTGACTCTACGTTTCCACAATTTTATCACTGACCTTGTTTTGAACTGTATTAGTCATATATCGCCATTGGAATGTGTGCTTTGCCGAGTGTGAGAGCTGAATTATTTTATTGACCCTTTATTGCACGTGTACTTATTATATGTATAATGGCAGAGTCTACCGGCAGTTTTTCGCTGAAGCATCGCAACGGGAAACCTTTACAAAGCTGCGAAAAAGGAATTGCGGTGCATGTGTTTAATGCACTCACAGAGAAGAGAAGAATCCGTCTTTGTTAGTGAGATAATTCGAACAGAAATGGTTCCCGATAACCGTGGGTGATCGGGTACGTCTCCGGACCGGGGGCCGCGCCATGTTTCAGTGGTTAGACCGCTTGGCTCTCACCAAGGCGGCCCGGGTTCGATCCCAGGCGACCGCAAAGTGAGATTTGTGGTGGACAACATGGCGCTGGGGCGGGTGTTCTCCGGGACCTCCGGTTTCCCCCGCCATATCATTCCACCGGTGCTCCATCTTCTTCTCATGTATCATCAGTATCATCGCCTGCGGTGCCGTATGTAATAAAAGCGGGCGTTAAACACTACACGTTCATTCATTCCGGACCGGGTTGAGGGAAGCCATTAATATTCCCGCGTACTAGCCAGCATAGCTAGTAGAATGTGTGCTAGATCGCCAGGCGGCCCCACCAAGGTTAATCGGTAGCCTTCCCATATTGGTGTTGGCGCGCGTAGGTGGCGTATCCACTTCCATTACGTCTTGAGTCCACAGGACCAGATAGGGGGGCTTGTTAGTTTCTAGGTCTTTCCCTATGGAAAGCCCCACGGGGGCGCCAGGTGCCCTTTTGGGACAGCCCGGGTCCTTCGTCCCGGGTTCAGGACTAATGGGCGTAGAACCTCTTTATTGCATTATATGTGCTCTTAATTTACAGGTGTGTTAGATACGTAGGAACATCGCGACATGAAATTGAGGCAGCAGGAAACCTTACCACTCCAGCGGCGATATTGCTGTGTGGCGAAGACGTTATTTAAGGACAATCAGATTGTCCGGGATACAAGTCGCAAAATATACTACCTTGACGAGACTTGGGTGAATGAAGAACACACGATAAGTGTGGCGTGACACGACCTTTAAGACTGAAAGACAAGCATTTTTGCAAGGTATGTGTGCTGGTTTTAAAAGAATCCCAGTGGAAAAGGCTGAAGGCCTTTCATTATAAACTTGTTTCAGTTTCATTGGGCACTCATTCAGTTTCAACTTGCTCAGATTCATTATAAACTTGTATTTTTGCATGCCTTCATATTCTTTTTCGTATGCTTTTATCTATCTTCCTGGCAATTATTGTGACGTTTACTGCAGGTTTAACTGTGACGGGAAGGCACCGCCTATGGCGCGAAAGCATTAGCTAATTAGGGTGAGGGGGAAGGTAGTTGCACGCGGCGTGATACATGTCAGCGGGGCAAGGTTATATGAAACAGAGACTACAACACTTTAAAAACAGTATTTCTGGCCTAAGAGCAGTACCTACGCCACTGGTACCATATTTTTAAGTGACATGTTAACAGTACACAAACACAATGTAATCATGTAACCTTTCTGTTAGTTGTCAAAGTTGCACAAAACATCTTACAATCAATTTCCGTTACGTACTGGATTGCACCAAACTTCAAAGAATACGCGTTACTGGACTGCAGTGATTTGTTGTTACTTAATTTATGAATAAATATATGCAATTCCTAACAACACTTCGTAATGTCTTACTCAATACTGAGTAAGTGCATTCTTACAGTATCTCCATCTTTGGAAATTGCGTTCTATAATCTCAATAATCAAATTAAATCCAAGGATTTGCATCTGGTAACCTGGTTGCACTTTAAAGGAGTGTCGAAATCAAATGAAATGAAATGTGTAGTGTTTAACGCCCGCTTTTGCTACATACGGCACCGCAGGCGGTGACACTGATGATACATGAGATGAAGATGGAGCACCGGTGGAATGAGATGGCGGGGGAAACCGGAGGTCCCAGAGAAAACCCGCCCCAGCGCCGTGTTGTCCACCACAAATCTCACTTTGCGGTCGCCTGGGATCGAACCCGGACCGCCTTGGTGAGAGCCAAGCGGTCTAACCACGGCGAGGCCATGTGTCGGAATCAGAGAGAGGGTGTAAGGTAATCACCAAATATTCTGTTGGGAAAATATAAATAGAGAAATATAAATAGGTTAGGTTGTCAATTATATTGGCATCAAAAATACAGCAAATTAAGTATTCATATACCCCAGGATCTTATCCAAGGCGCTCATGCTCACTAGCAAAGTCTAACGAACAGTAAGATGAGCCCGACAGTCTCAGTCTGCCTCATTCCTGTGCTACAAAATCATTTTATCTGATACATTTGTACGCCTTCCTGGTTAAGCACATGTTGTATTGCTTCAGGAATTGAACTCTTACCCCTGGTTGGTTGGGGAATATGGTAAATGGACTATTTCTATTTGACATTTTTGTTTCCTTATTACTTCGGAAATAATTTTTATTAGAACAAAAAATAATAGTTAGTGGCCTTTGTTGGAGATGTCGCTAGGCAGCAGAATGGGTTGAATGTGTCAAGAGTATAAAGCCGTTGCGAAACAGCTCCGCCAGTTGGGGGAAGTCCCACGAGGAGAAAAGAAAGGAGAAGAGACATAAACTATTGTTGATAATGACCTTCCCTTGTGTTGTGATCGATCACGTGCATGTAGTACGCTACCACGGAGACGTGTCACTATTTCACGCCCCCCTGATCTCCCCCTCCAGAAACTCCATTACATCACTCTTGTTCCTTAATCCCAACCCCCTTCCCCAAGCCCCGAAATTTCGACGACCATACTTGTTCGACTCCAAATGTTCCCTCTCACAGACGGGGAGACGGGGCCAACTTCCTTGCCCCAACCCCCAGACAGTTCGTTGTAAGGAAATTGGGGTTGTTGCGGCAACTCCCTTACTTCCACACTAAATCAACAGTTGTTAGAACAAATTCATGGCAACCTCCCCGTCTTCTCAGAGGGAGTTCCTTAACCCCTCCAGAAAATGGAAGTTGAAGCTGTATTTAATCAGAGAGTAAGACGCCGGGAAAGCATTCACCCCGCGAATCCAGCAGCTTGGCTAGTCGATATTAGCTTTTGTACAGTACCCCGTTTTCAGCTTTGCTTTCCTTCATTTCTTAAAGAACTAGCCCTAGGCATGCCCGTAAACCCTCCGCTCCTCTTGAGAGATTCTATTACACAATTGTTTCTTTACAAGTAAAACACATTTCTGCAATACACGCTCTAAAATTGAACAAATTTATGTATGCAGTATCTACAGTTCCATAACCAAATTCATCATCATCATCATCATCATCATCGTCATCATCATCATCAACCTTCAAGATAGGCCACATAGGCCTATGTTTCGGTTCAGAAGGGATCTTCCCAGCGTCTCCGTGGTCTTCCAACATCTCTAATACCAACTGGTTTATACTGCAAGGCCTGCTTGGTGAGTCTTTTTTCTGGCATTTGAGAGAGATGATCTTGCCATTTCAGTTTGTACTTCCTGAGTTTGTCATTTAAAGTAAATATTTTTAGTTCTTCTCTTATTGTTTCACTTTCAATGTGATCTTTAAGACTACAGCCAGCTACGTACCTCAAAATTTCATTTCAGCCGTTTCAATTATTCTTTTTGTCAGTTCTGTTCAAGGTTCATGTCCCGGATCCATAAAATATAACAGGCACTGCCATACTTTTATAAAACTTTAATATGGTATCTCTTCTTGTTTTGTTTTTCAATGTTTGTTTTATAGTGCCACATATCTTTTGAAATTATAGATCTTTTGTTTTAAATCTCTGTCTCATTAAATGTCATCACTTTCGTTTTCTCTGCTGAAATGATAAAAGTATACTTTGACATCTACAAATGTGGATTATACTTTGACCTAGTGGAAGAAATTTTCGGTACGGCAGGTTTGGTGGAAGAAGCAACCCTACTATTGGGGTTAATACAATAGTGGGGGAGGAAAAAACTCCATAGCCTTGTTCGCCATTCTCCTAGGAGAGAGCATTCCGAACGTAAACTCTGGTCCTCCTGGTTGGGGGTTCTGAGATCGGGCTGGTAAGCCCATCCAAGTAAAAATGTACTTACTCAAGGAGCTCAGAAGAGAAATAGCCTAATGGACCTACAATATAACGAGAGTATATTCGCTACATAGATAAATTGGATCTGGAATATTCCATTCCATTACAGCAAATGGAACAAGGATCCATTTCTACCCACTCTCCATCCTAGAAGCACTGTCATAAGGTAGGTATCCCTCATATATGAGAACCAAAACAATTTAAAGAAATTCAGCTTCAATTTTTTAAAGTTTATTTCTATAAATTTCTAAATTACACCTAAAATGAAGTAAAAGTCCTAAAATTAACACCTAAACACAATACTTTTTGTTTTACCTTAAAACTATCTCTAAAGAAATGGAAGGATAAAAGTATATAATTTGCAATCAAAAAATTTAAATCTTAATCTACCATATGTAAACCCCATTTAAGGCTTTATTTAAAGGGAACACTATTTTTGTGTGAATGCATAGGTGTAAATGTGTTAACCGCAAATTTGCATGTAGACATCAAATTCTAAAGTCTGCCCATGATGTCATTAAAAAGCTGAAAAGCAACACACTTCAAAAACAGAAAACAATTGAAAACTCTAGAGTTACCTATTAGCAGGTACATTTTGGGCGATTGTCAACTAAGCAATGATATGTATAGCACCTCTTTTCTCTTTTGAAAAATAAGAGACACGATCACACATCTCGGCATGAGTGTAGTCATGTGTTGTATACTTTAATTCAGGCGTTTGCTTGGAGAGAACCGAAGCCTGTTCGAGGCACTCTAAAAGCCAGCCATATGTAATTAAAAGACTGCCTTAGAAACATTCGACAATCAACAGCACTAATTCATAGCGAAATACAGTTTCTGACATAACTTCTTCAGTACAATGTGTTGTTACTGTAGAGAATAGAAGTAGTGTACGAAAACATAACGTTGGGCATTAGACCAAAAAGTCGGAATGATAAGCCCCTAAGAATATTTTCTATATCGTAGCAGATTTTATCTATTATAGGTCTCTAAGGGATGGCTTCAAAGACTGGACATACATAATGCTACCCGCTTCAGTAGCGTGGATGGTTGCCTCACGTTTAAGAGTTCCCGACTTAGAATCTCGGTCAGGGTGAGTTACCTGGATAAGATTTTGCCGGGGTTTTCCCTTATCCTGAAAGACGAATGTCGGGTAACATTAAGCTCTATAGACCCTGGGCTCCTTTGAGCATCATTTCATCCATTCCACTCATCGTCCGAAATGACTTAGCGTTGGAGGAAGTAAATTACAAAGAAAAAATACATAATGCACATAAAAGTACTGCGATGGTCATATTTGAAACAAAGTACGTACTTCTGCAAAATTGGGAAACATATATCATCTTGGAAATTAATTTTTCTTTCACACTGGCCGTGTGTAGGCTAAATTGTGGAAACATAGAGTCAGACTGAAAAATTCAATGTCATAGCTGAGATTTGAACCATGGATCTTCTGTTTTCCGTCCAACCGCTCTACCATTGAGCTACTATGGCCAACGTACCGATATGACACTAAATTCTCCAACTGACCCGTATTTTCCCGGTAAACCACTTAGGAGTTTTCACAAACACATAAGACAAGTACCTTAATGGCGACTTACAACATGAAGTACTTCTGAGGCCCGGGCTTTATAGTTAACCACTATTAGATCAATTAATGGAAATTAATTGTTCTTTCACACTGGCTGTGTGTAGGCTAAATTGTGGAAACATAGAGTCAGTCTGAAAAAATTCAATTCCATAGCCGGGATTTGAACCACGGATCTTCTGGTTTCCGTCCAGCCGCTCTACCATTGAGCTACTATGGCCAACGTGCCGATATAACACTAAATTCTCCACCTGACCCGTATTTTCCCGGTAAACCACTTAGGAGCTCTCATAAACACATGAGACAACTACCTTAACGGCGACTTACGAGTCAGTTGGAGAGTTTAGTGTCATATCGGCACGTTGGCCATAGTAGCTCAATGGTAGAGTGGCTGGACGGAAACCGTGGTTCAAATCTGGGCTATGGTATTGAATTTTTCAGTCTGACTCTATGTTTCCACATATATAATTTTGTATTTATGTAAAAAACTGAAGCTGTTGACAGTCAAGTAAACTATTATAACATCAAGATAGCTAGTTATTCTTCAAATTCCGGAAGTGGCTTAGGTCAGCCAGACAGTGGGTCACTCAAGTTGAAGGTTAATAATGAAGCACAGTTACTTCAAAACCGGTCCCAAAGATTTGTAAATAAGCAACAGTGAAGTTTTGTTGCTATAGTATTTAGTTATTCTTAGTAATGGTGTATGTTCATAAGGGCTCACTATTCTTTACAGATTGTCGTATATTTCCTAGTATAAAAGTATTCATGTAATACAAACATTTTTCTGTCACTTCTATGTTTTTAATGATATACTTTTGCCTCAAAATTGTTTCGAACTAAGAAGTAGCTGCTTGCATATGCCGAAACAGTATTCAAATGTTAATATCAGATCTACGGTGGAATGTGTAACGAGCTCTTGTAAGAAGAGAAAGATAAAAATATATGTGCAACTTTCAAGTGTTTCATGATCTTGTAGTGCAGCTGAGAAAATTAAATCGTCCATTTTTAATTTCAAAAACAAAAACAAAAATGGTTATTTATACAAACTGGGTATTTTAACACGTTCTGGGCAATTTTCCGAGCACTTGGGAACAAGGGAATAAAAATTGCATCATATTCAGTTTTATGGCTTGATTTGCAGCACCATTTCTGTGTATAAACATTTTGTCTTAAGTAATTAAAAGCCCTAATCTGTCAATTTTAAATTTCCTGACCTCATGATGCCTTATATAGCAACGTATAAACATATCGGACTGAAATATTTGCTGGAATCAATGAACCCCATTTAGTTTGATAAATGTACTTCAATACCCTAAAGTGGTTTATCAAGAAATACATTTATTTCGTAATTACACCAATTATTTATGCATTCCAATTTACGCAATTCGTATTTTAAATCATAATATGCAAATTGGTAGTGTGTAAGTAATTCAGAACGTTTTATCGTGTCAAAGTTTTATAAGATATCTGCAATACTTCGTGATAAATATGTTGGAAAGTGAGTTTAACTGAAAACACTGTTCAACGTAAAAAATTAAGAAGGGAAATCTTATATTTGCAAATTACATATACAGAAGCTGCTATGCTATGAAAGGGAACCAATTTATACCTTAAGGATTCCCACAAAGTATGAGCTTGAAATGTGCAATTTTGTGTGTAATTTACGTCCTCCAATGTTAAGTCTTATTGGACGATGAATGAAATGGGTGAAATGATGATCAAATGATTCCAGGGTCCATAGAGCTTAGAGTTGCCCGACATTCATCTTTCAGGATAAGGGAAAAACCCGGAAGAAACCTTATCCATGTAACACACCCTGACCGAAATTCGAACTCGGGACCTCTTGAACGTGAGACAGACATGCTACCACCACGCTACCGAGGCGGGCTATCTATGAAGTGCTGGACAGTTTTAATTACATAATCACAGATGCGCTAACATTTTAAAAATATATATTGAGATCATAATTAATGTGTCAAAAATGATATTTGAGAAGTTCAAAAATAAATAACTTCCAGCTTTGAGTTTGCACAATACAGTCATTTTTGGTAACATTTGCAATGTAATCTGCTCTACTAGTAGCATAATAACTCATTGTTCTAAACAAACAATAATAAGATAAAAACGTCTCTCTAAATCCTTGACAAAAGAGTGCTATAGTTTTATGCCTGCAATTTTCTTGCACGCTCTTTGCTTCTGTAGGCCTATTAAAGAGACGGTGTACAAGGAGCGTGGAGAGTCGAAGTTGTGATGGCAAAATAAATAGTGGGAGGTTATCGAGGGCACAAGGGGGTGAGCTGAAGATTAATACCACCATGAGACAATGCCTCTGGGATCGTTACGAAGTAATTCCATGTCATGTTTAACTGTTTTCAAGATATATCGAAGTATCGATCCTACAAGTGTTCGATGTACTGTGTAAAATAAGTGGAGGCGGCGTAGCAGTGATTGCTTTCGAGAGTAGCACTCCGAGAAAATGTCGCTTTTATTGTCTTATTAACTTCAACAGAGCTAATATAAGAAAAAAAAAACCTCTCTGGAAAGCCGTTTCTTTCAAACAGACATTTCAAAGGCAATGTTCATAACGGAAATTAAATAGCTGAGACTTAGAGGAAGCAATGCTGCTGCGATAAGAGAAAGAATTAGCTTTTCAATGAAGTATAGATGCTCACGGTGCTTGATCATCAAGTAACATAAATAAATAGGATATTAGCGATTGTCATAAATATTCTCAGAGGACTAAACTTATGAATTTATAATTTTAGTATTAAGTTTATTTTTGTTATTCAGTTTAATGGCATTTAATTGTATTTATTTGTGTTGCAATGATAGCACAGTAATGTGATATCACTTGACATGTGAGTGAGCTATTTTAGCTATTTCCTCGGCCTACTTATAGCCGATGACCATATATATTTTATTTGTTCCCAAGTTATGGTCTCAGATCAATGGTTTTCATTAAGATTAACTAAAATAACATTTCATTTTAAACAATGTTTATAACTCTTCAATTTAAATTATTTCAATTTCATCTAGTCAACCTTTAACGCCATATTACGTACACTAGTCTCACTTTTTTGATACAATCTATCCATTCATTTTTTTCATTGTTTTGGAAGTCACATCTGTCGGTCTGTTACAGTTGCGTCTGCACGGCTCTCAAAACTGTACCCTTGGTTATGAATCCTCCCTTCTTCTTTACACATCTCTCTAGTCCCTCCTATTTTTACCTATGCAGCTCCAGGCTGGGGTGGCACCAGCAAGACTAATGTACGCCGACTGCAGGTATTACAAAACAGGGTGCTGCGTAAAATAAGTGCGAGGATCTACTCCCATCAATTCTGGACCTGTAGGACCAGAACCCGGACCTCTCGGGTTTTTACCATAGGACAGTACCTATTTTATAAACTTCCCCCCCCCCCCCGCTGCACACGGTAGACAGGACGTAAGTGGATACGCCACTTACGCGCCGGTCCTTAATGGACCAGCTACCAATAACCTTGGTAGGGGCCGGTGATCTAGCACACCAGCTACTAGCTCTGCAGGCTAGTACCCGGGACTTATGAGGCAACACTCTAACCCCTCCGGGCGGCCGTAGCCTGGACGGAGGTACCCAATTTCCCGTGGGTAGCGGGAACAAACTGCCCCCTCCAGACCAACCCAATCCGAACAACTTCCTATCAGGGAGCGGCTCGAATGTTCGGCCCGAGGTTCCTCTAGTAACGTCAGAGGTATCACGAGTGCTAAGGGTCCGCAAGGATGCTGCGTACAGCTACAAATGTTCCATGGTTAATGAGAAACTAACAACGTCATCAGGAGTTTGGTGTTCTACCAGTTCAGAAGTACATCCGCCGGCTGGCATGACCTTTCTTTTACCATCTCCAGGAGGTCCCAGGAGCTGTTACGTACATTCTCGGCGCTCGCACTCGCCAACCAACTCGCCTCAAGCGAGACTGCCACAAGATCTTCTCCTTAGTGACCTCTCCAGTACAGATGACCCAGACGAGTGGTACCCATCAAACTTAAAGTCCTCAATTTGTGTTACAGTGATCCTGCCATATTTAGCTAGAAGAGTCGTTCACGTTTACCTCAATTATGTGTACTGGTACTAAGTGTCTCAATAACAAACATCTGTACAGCATATTTGCTGATCGATGTATAAAAATAGTTTTATCACCATAGTGACGTAATATTTTAAATTTCTCCATTGTAATATCCATAGAGGATTTACACTTTTTCTTATGATTTTATAAATAACAAAAGACTTCCACAATTCTAACAAACTAATATTAACTTAAAACTCCTATGTAAATATCAATGAACAATTTCTGACATGGCATTTCTGAATGCCTTTCATCAGGATATTTAGACTTATTAACAACAATACGATTACTCTTTACAGAGCTCACCGGTTGCAGCAGAACTTCGTTTCACGGTGCCGTGGAATCCCATCGGAGTGACGCTGGACCGTAAGTTAACTTACGTTCCGCACGTCAAGGGCAAAGTCCAGCTGGGGTGCGTCGCACTCCGGAGCCTACACCCTACTTTCCGATCAACAATGCCCATCCGACTCAAACTCCGGCTGTATCGGGCGATCATTCCGTCTATGATTCTGTACGGCTGTGAGATCTGGGCAACAGTGGCTAATACCACTTTCATTAGGCTCCAGACGCTGCAGAACAAGGCACTACGCATCATTTACGATACAGACTGGAGATTCCCTGCTCATATCCTACATGAGCACTCCCAGATCCCGTACATTGTCGATGTCATCCGCGAGAGGGCACGATTAATGTACGACAAAATCCAAATTCACCCCAACCCTTTAGTGAACTCCCTGGGAAGGTATGACCAGAGGGATCAAAGACGCTTGCCGTCCTTCAGACTACCGAGAGACGTCTTGCGGCCCCTTGGTTAACCCAAGAGAAACCCCAGATGTCTCTGGGACCAATTTTTACGCCTGATGGATCAAGCGATATACAACCCGTAACCAAAACGGAGAAAAACTTAAATCGTGTCTCCCAAAACGGGGGAACGCTTAAGTGCAGCTGCCTATGAGAATTAAACAAGGGCATCCCAGTCCAAATTCCCAACAAATTCAAACACCACAGCAGAACATGAAACCAATTACTAGCTCATTTCGCATTTTAAGCCGCAAAGCGGCTAGGTACTGCGGCATAAGGCACCAGGACGGGGAAAAAGAGAAATAGCCCCGCCCGTCTAGGACTAACTCTGGACCTCTGGAATTCTGCGTGTAAATGTCTGGTCCGATTTTAGTAATATATGGTCTAAAATTATGCCGGTTCGCCATATGCCAGTAAAGAAGGATGGGGTGGTTCTCTTTAAGCTATTTTATAGCTTATTCTAAACTAAAATCTGAGTAAAAGCTATGCGTAGCTTGATCAAACATTACCCTTTCGCTGGCAACTTCGATTAGATCGACGATGTCAATCCTTAAATATGTATGCAGATCTGAAAAGTGCCAGCCTGGTACGTATCATAACGCTAGCTTTCAGAAAAAGGGATCATAACAAATGTAATTTTAAAACAGAATTAAACATGTAAAAAGAGAATTTCGCTAAATATTTTCTATCTACTCCATTCAACTGTTCCAAAAGCAAGAACCCATACTCTTGATTTATAATGACTGGCATACGTAGAGTTACTCCAAAATGTATTCGTCTAATCATAACACATTTAATATAACAAGCACAATCACAAAAATATACATAAGAAATGAATAGCAATATTTCCTTACATCGGTTGATATCTATATTTAAAAATAAAACACAATTTGGGTTAATATATTGCTTAATTTGTTAAGAGCTCTACGTTATTTAAAATCATGTCCCGTTTGATGTCAAACAAGTATTCGTCTAGTTGTGTTCCATCCACTGTCCTTGACAGTTCCATCTCTGTTTTCAAAGCCATTTACTGTTATTTAAGTAATATGGCTCAAAAACGTCGTGAAAACTACAAAAGAAGGGAGAGAAATTTACATCAGGTAATTTGGAAAAGGAAAATCTATTCAAGAAATTGTAGAAGCCAATGGAAGATCTACGATACACTGACGATTGTTTCACTCGTATACATGTTTGATCAGAAGAAAACTTACGAAAACCAATCAAGAAGCGGTTATCCTGCAGTTCTATCCGAGAAAAAAAAAATGATGATATATATAAGGGCGCTCAACTACGGCGATCATCAGCGCCCTTTAAAAAACGAGTCATGACAAAGGCCAGATATAAAACTTTCTAAAAACTCTACAAGTGTAACAAAACCTATTAAAAATACACGTACATAAAAAACATCAATCAAAAGCTACCAAATACCTCGTTCACCAAATCCCAAACCCCAAACCAGAAAAGAATCTAAAATCCTTCTCCACGGGTCTCCACGCACGGCCAACACGTGGGTGGGCCTGTTGACCGTCTCCCTCAACCACGAAGAGGAGCCCACACGAGGGAGACTGTTGGCTCAGGACCCCGGGTGCGCCAAACCCGTACCTACCGAAGTAGGCCCCTGAGGGATTCTATCCGAGATGGAGAAACGACAGTTACTTAGAGAAGTCAAGAAAAATCCTAAACTAAGTGCATCAAAACTTGCTATTGCAGTTCAGACACACACAGGAAAGTCCGGTTCAGCACAAACTATAAGAAATGTGCTTTATGTAGCTGAGTTTGGAGCCCGAACAGACCCTAGGATACCTTACATCAGTAAGATCAACAGAAAGAGGCAAGTTGCTTTTGCAAAATAACATAAATACGATGGATTTGATTTCTGGAAGAAAGTTTTATTTACTGACGAGGGTCAATTTTAGCTCTTTAAGCCAAAAGGGCGAGTAATATTGTGCAGAAAAAAGAATTGCGAGCTTGAGTAGAAAAATATAACAGCTTCAGTTAAACATGGAGGAGGTTCAGCACTTGTCTGAGGCTACGTGAGTACAAATGGTGTGGGGAATTTGTGTTGTATTGATGGAATTGTGTACCATAAGGTTTATATATACATCTTAAAACACATCTGTCCAGAACTGTTAGTAATATGGGTCTTTCTGAGGATTATATTTTCACATAAGATAATGATCCAAAGCACACAAGGCCGCGCCGTGGCTCAGTGGTTAGACCGCTTGGCTCTCAGCAAGGCGGCCCGGGTTCGATCCCAGGCGACCGCAAAGTGAGATTTGTGGTGGTCAACACGGCGCTGGGGCGGGTTTTCTCCGGGGTCTCCGGTTTCCCCCGCCATCTCATTCCACCGCTGCTCCATCTTCATCTCATGTATCATCAGGGTCATCGCCTGCGGTGCCGTATGTAGTAAAAGCGGGCGTTAAACACTACACATTTCAAAGCACACAGGTCTAGATGAGAGGCTATGGTTGTTGTATAATACTCCACAATGGATGCCGACACCACCGCAATCCCCAGACATGAATCCAATAGAGAATTTGTAGAGTATACTGGACAAAAATTTTAGGAATCATCAGATATCTAATATAAAGGATCTAAGGAACGCTCTACTAGAGGAATGACGTTACATTATAGTGGAAAAACACAATATTTGATGAAATCCATGCCAAGGAGAAAGCAAGAGATTATAAAGAGGAACGGAGGGCCTACTAAGTACTAACCATAACATTTTACACCATTTTCAGTAAGCAGACGAGTACTTATTTTGCATCCTATTGTTGCGTGTATAGGCTGAGCAAGATTTGGAAATTTCTGTAATCACTTATTTTCGATGCCTTGAGTCTGGGCACAGCTGTATGTAAAATCTGTATGATTAAGTGTAAATTCTGCTGACTGACAAAACATGTACTTTGGACTGGTGAATCATACATCCTGCTGGCTTAGGGAAATAATTCACAGGTGGCCTGTAACAGGCCTCAAATTATTCTCCATGTTTTAAACAACGAATCACACATCTTGCTGATCAAGGAAAATAATGCTTAGTTGGTCAGTAACAGGTTTAAACATGTTCTCAATGATGTAAACAATGATTGCACAATATGGTGCAAATTAACAGTTAGCGTGGGAATCGCTGAGTTGACGTTTTGGTAGGACCCCTATTTAAGTTTGGTTGAGTTAGCCCCCGGGTGAGAGTCACTTCGCTTCGAGACTTCGAGGAGAGAACACCGTCCGGAGAACACCGCAGCAAGACCAATATAGCCCTTTTCAGGGCTTGGCTCTTGACTGCTAGCGATCTTCAAAGAAGAACCACGCCACCAGCGAGCTGCAGCATCGTGTCGGCGAGCCGTAGAAGCAGCTTCAGAGACAGTGATACAACAAACAAAGTGATTGGGCAGAGTATCAAGGCTGCAGCCAACAGTCCCAGTGACTGGTTTTTAGGCGCCCTCACCGGTAGGCCCTCTGATACTCGAGCTATTGCACCCTACACTTGTTCTTTCTCTATCCACTATTTTTTCCTCTATCTTTTACATTAAGTTCCCCGAGGCATCCCTTTCTCTTGCACGCAGCTTGGCTGCACTTGCTTGGCTGGCAGCTGCGCTGTCATTGGCCAGTAGATGGAAAATAACACCAATCAGGTACAGCATGATTCGTCCTCTACAAGACTAGCTACCCCTGAGCATTGTGCCATGGATTCTTCCAGTAGAACTCAGTGAAATACTGAGCCATCATCTACATACATTGCACCACCTCAACTCTCTCCTGCTGGATCATCAACCATAGATGCAACCACGGAAAAAGCCGCACTTGAATACTACGCTCAAGGCGGGGATTTCCGCACCTTCATGGGTAGAAACTTAATAGTGAACCCAAACATCCCTCTTTCACCAGAAGTTGCTAGATATTTGCACCTCGAGCGAAAGGCTCGCTACAATTATCTAAACCAAGCAGATGCGTCACTCGCTAATATGCTCTCCACTGCCGACGTAAATGCAGTTGCGGCAGAATTCCGCATCTACTCGGCTCACCGCTCAAGGGTAGAAGCCCTCACAAATTATTTAATACAGCATGAGAGCCATGTAAAGAAAAATCCTAGTTGGCAAACGCCCAACCTCAAGAGGGCAGCCAAACCCCGTCAGTCAATGCCCCAGGCCAATCCACCTGTTACTGCCAACAAATACGACGCCCTATCGGAGGACAGCTCCAAGCAAGACTTTCCGGCGCTTGATGATGCAAACCAGAAGAAACGAAAGGTCACCGTTTCTTCCCCACCACCAGAGCAAATGGAGGAAGACCCAACTGACAGGTCTGCCCACCCTCCAGCTCAAGTTGAGCAAGAAGCCCCTATCTCTGCCAAGCAATCTACACCCTCGCAGAGAACAACTCCCATATTCCTGCGCAACCCAGGACAGGCTCGTGACCTCACAACAAGGCTACATAACAATCATCCTGATGTTAAATTCACTATAAAAAGTATGGGAGGAACCATTGCTTTCCTACCAGACACGCCATCTGATCACCGCTTCATTAGGAAATTGCTATCTGAAGCACAAGTACAATATCTAACCACCCTTCTACCTGAGGAAAAACTTCTATACGTGACGCTAAAGGACCTGCCCATGTACGTCACAGAAGCCGATGTACAAACCCATCTACAAGAGCTCAACTATCCTGTAGAGCGAGTTGGGCAATTGCGATCGAACCGCTCTCCCACGCAGCAGAAACTTCCGCACTTTAGGGTGGCTCTGCGCAAAGAAGCCCGCTCAACAGAAATCTATAAGAAAACGAAAATGTTCGACGCCATAATCAGGGTAGAAGCTTATCGTCCTCCTGCTCGCCCTCTTCAATGCACAAACTGCCAGCAGTTTCAGCATAGTGCTGCAGGATGCCGTCTTGAGCCTGTATGCACGTACTGCGGGGAGCCTGGGCTCAAACGCCCAGAATGCAAAATTATCGGAGTACCAGGGTCAAAACCTGTGTGCTACAACTGTGGAGGAACTCACTCCTGCCGATATGCAAAGTGTCCCGTATGGCAGGAAGCGAGGATAGAAATGGTCCTCAATAAAAACGGACAACGCACGAGGTTTGATGCACCTCCCAAAGTTTCAAACCCCATGGGAATACCAAAGGAGGCTTTTAAGGGCACGCGTTATCCAGGACTGCCTCCAGCTCAGAGGCTGCAACATGCATCTTATGCAGCAGCGCTCTCATCTCAGCAAATACCGCAGGATGAATCTACTCTGCAGTCTTCTACTCCAGTTTCTAATCCTCCGGCCGTCAACAATACACAAGTGGTACCACCTCCAGCACCACCACCACCACCACCACCACAACAACCAACTTCAAAACGTCCTGAACCTAAACACAGCACAGGACATACCATCAACCACAACAGGCTTCATATTGCTGCAACATCAAAATCTCGCCCTCCTGCATTAGGGCAAGCCACCCACCAGAGAAGGTCAATGAATGCTCCAACCTTCAACACCACACAGTCGTTCCAACACGCTACAACACCTTTACCGGATGAACAGTTCCTGAACCTAATGGCGCGTATACCTCTGCATCTACAGGCTGATTTTGCTGCAGCTCTGGCGGACGCCATGGCTATTCGGCCCCCATCTATTCCAGCAGAAACCATTTTGGTCCACACCACCTTTGTATTCTTAGCAAACCATGGCAGACACGAATAATATCATTCGCCACCTTCTAGATCTGCGCATTTGTTCATGGAACGCCAATGGACTCAGAAATAAATTACGTGAAGCAGCCAATTTTATTGCTGTTAACAAGGTGGACATATTTCTGGTCCAGGAAACCCACTTCTCTCCCAACATCAAGGCTACCATCCCTGGAATGCTATGTCATCGTGCCGACAGAGCTGATGGCTATGGAGGCACAGCAGTGTATATTCGACGAGGCATCCTACACCACCGTCTACATTTGCCAGCCACTGAGGGCTTGGAAGGGACAGGAGTCCAAGTCGAAACAGATGAGGGCCCACTAAACGTCTTTTCTGTATACATCCCTCCAGGAAGAGCCATTTCCTATCGTGACTTGGACTTGATTTTCACCGGACCATCACCTTTAGCATTAGGAGACTTTAATGCAAAGAATACCTTATGGAACTCCACCATAACAAACCAACGTGGCCGGCTACTAGAACGCTATTTAGAGCGGAAAAACTTGGCAGTGCTTGCTTCTTCATCTCCTACTATCACTCATGGAGAGCGGCATCCTCCTGACTGGTTAGACATAGCCCTATTGCACAATGTCCGCTGTCATCCAAAAATATTCTCACTCCCCGAACTCTCTTCCGACCACAATCCTCTACTACTTTTCTTCCAAGCTAAAGTAAAGCCTAAGCCCCTCACTCCATCAATTCATCCCAGATGTACCAATTGGAATAAATTCAACAACATTATGGCTAGCAAGCCAGCCTTAATAGAACCGTGCCACACACCAGAGCTGGCCGATGCGCTTGCCAATACCATTACCAACACCATAGCAGCAGCCATGCGGGAGGCAACACCAGTTCGTCGAGCCCCATACAATCCGAAGAAACCCCTTCCATTAACAATACGTCAGCTAATATCAGCTAAAAACAGAGCCAGGCGTAGATACCAACACACACGCCACCCGCAGGATAAACATGAGTGGAATAGACTCCAAGCTCTGGTAAAGATGGAAATCTCCGACTTCAGCAATGATGAATGGGAAAGGCGTCTCAGCACCCTTGATCCTGCAGATGTCTCTCTCTGGAGGATGTCAAAGGCCTTACTGCGCATACCCGCTTCCGATCCACCGCTAACTGATGGGAGAAGAATAGCCCAATCATCTAGAGAAAAGGTGGAACTACTGGCTGAACACCTGGCCTCCACTTTTCACCCAGCTGAATCCCCAGATGCTGAGCAAGTGGAAGAAATAGAAGAGGTTGTAAACCGCTTTCTTCACACTCCATATGAAGCGAATGACATACCGCTTACAACACCTCAGGAAGTTGGACAAATTATTGCATCCGTTCGGCCTTACAAAGCTGCAGGCTGCGACCAAATACCCTATGCCGCCTTCAAAGCCCTTCCGAGCAAATGGGTTGAATTAATCGTCCACCTCTTCAACAGTCTGCTTCTCCTCTCTCACTATCCTGCTACATGGAAGCATGCCCGAATAATAACTCTCCCAAAACCAGGGAAAGATGCAAAAAACATCTCAAATCACCGCCCAATCAGTCTTCTTCCTGCCATTAGCAAGCTCTTTGAGAAGGTGCTTCAACGTCGGCTACAGCAAATCATGGACGACCTAAACATCCTCAGGCCAGAACAATTCGGCTTTCGCCGACAACACTCCACCTCCCATCAACTCCTACGCTTTGTCGATGACGCAATCCGGGGCTTCAACAATAGGCATTACGTTGTATCCCTATTTCTCGACATCTCTAAAGCATTTGATTCAGTCTGGCATAAAGGTCTTCTTTTCCGCCTGATTCAATATGCCTTTCCCCCATACCTGATCCATCTAATGAGCAAGTACCTAGCAAATCGTACTTTCGTCGTTGCTAGAGACGATATTATCTCCCAAATACACTCCATCCATGCAGGGGTTCCACAGGGCAGCGTCCTTGGCCCGTTGCTATTTCTAACCTACATGAATACTATACCTACCATAAATGGCTGCAACCTATATTTATTTGCGGACGATACTGCAATCTCCACGGCATCCACCAAGCACCTGACAGCTGTACTTCGTGTTCAACGATATGCTGACATGCTAACTGTCTGGTTCCTCACTTGGAGGCTACAGATAAATGCCAACAAATCGCAGGCTGTAACTTTCACTCGTCGCCAACTACAAGATGTCCCAGATTTGCGCCTGGCAGGAACACCAGTGCCCTGGAGCTCAGAAGCCCAATATCTAGGAGTACAACTAGACATGCGGCTCACC
>CM060952.1:189603682-189636182 GCA_030765055.1 Mantis religiosa | reverse complement strand
ATCTGTGTATAGCCTGTACAAAATCACATTAAAGAAGAAAAGTGAAGAAATTTATTGTGTTAGGAAAAAAAAAAAAAAATAAATAAATGCTACAAAAACTTCTTGAAATAAACCAATTTCTCCAACTTTATTACATTACTTATCTCAACTATTAATACAAGGATTTTCGGTATATAAACGCCATTACGTGAATATTAACTTTCATTTTATGTAATGCCTATTATTTACTACTCTGTATCGACGTTACGAACGACATCACTATTTATCTGACTGACCCACTTAACTTTAAGGGCTCTTCCTCCTAATAAACATAATGCGTTTACTAACAATACAATAAGTTCTTAAGGGATAAAAATGGAAACTTGGCAATAATTTTAACAGTAAGATTTTATCACTTACGTTTATATAGCTTGTGACATGTTTGAAAGCCACAGCTAATTCATTTAATTAATTAGGCGATATAGGTTGTATTGAAAAATTTTGAGGTAAAATATATTGTGACTTTGTGGGTTCGTGAAATTAAAAGTCCAATTGCACAAACTCAAAATGTTCTTTATTTCCACCGAATTACAGTTGACACACTTGCCGATTACATAGAATTACTTAGCGCACACAATTACAATTCACCAGTTCGTCTGTCACAGGTCCGCTCCACACTCACAATTACTTACAACTCCTCTGATACACATACACGGTCTTCCAGTCTGTTCGCTCACTCGGCGCTCCTCACGGCTGCTCGCCAAGAACTGAATTGACTCGCCCACTGCAGCCCTTATATAGGAAGAGCGCTATTTCTGGAAGCTTCGCGGCTTTGAACGTCATCCCGATGGTTCCAGACGACAGGGGGAGGGGAAAGAGACGGCTAGGGATGCTTTTCCAACCATCCACTCAGTTAGCGCTACACAGATAAATGGGTAGACGTGGCCTAAATGCTTCCCGTCTGGCCCCTACCTGCCAGCTGCTGGTTCTCTCAGGAATTCCGATGTTCGGGTGACTATCAGGACTGAAATGAGTCATAGAGAAAGTTAAGGTTGTGTATAATAATAGTGATAATGATAATGTTATTTATAGTGATAATAACAATAACAATAGTAAGAATAATGATAATAGTAATAGTAATAGTGGATAGTAGAGGGTAACGTCAGTGTTGATCAGCAGGTTAACTTGACCTTTGCTCTCACTAGGCTAAAGTAAAGGATCCTAGAATTTTGTTCCCCTTGCCTCTCCAACCCCCTCGTCCATAGGAAAACTTCTACACGCGTGGGTACCTATGCCCCTAAGTGGGGAATTCTTAGGAGAAAGGATGGGGTGAGAGGAGACTGAGGGCAGCAGTACTAAGTAGCCCGGACAATGCAGAGGGTGGTGCCGTTCAATTGATCAGTTGAAAACTCCTGGGCAGGCCGTACCACCGGCGTCCCACGCGTGAACCACCACGCCGGTCCGGATACCGTCATACCGGAGCAGAAAGGATTCATCAGGAGTATATCATCCTGCCATGCAGCGCCGAGACTTCCGCCGATCACGTCGATATATATATATATATATATATATATATATATATATATATATATATATATATATATATATATATATATACTGAAAGAGACCACCAGATGATATAATTATGATGTGAAAGACAATGGAGAAGAAATAGAGGGACTGCAAATTCGGGGGATGCAATGAACCTACCCACTATTCTCCTGGCGACCCGGGAAAATCCCCCCAAAAAACCATGGGTCAGGTAGGGAGTCGAACACGAAACCCGAATGTATGTGCAGACCAAACCATCTGAGCCTTTCATCTAGGTTGCAACTAGGAGGTACCACCTTCGTTGTTTGATATTGGGAAGCTTTTCATAACTGACAACATAAGTGAGAAATCTTGACTTGTCATAAAAGATCTTTAGAAAGCAAGCACACATTGAGGGAAAGGACATCTCAGATCCTCCCTTTACCACCCATATACGTGCGACTAAAACACATTTTGCTCCTACACATTTCCCTTTTACCCCAGCAGTAAATAACTCGCGAGGTCCCTTACGGAATGAAAATAAGAAGAGGGCGCTTTTTCTTTTGCTTTTCAGAATTCCCCCAGTTTCGCCTGAGGAGAGGTATTCAAGTCTGCTCTATATTACACACTCCTTCGCGCCTCCTGCCACTCCCTCTCGATAACATTTTTTATTCTACAGAAAGACGTCTTTGCTGTAATATAAGAGGCCGTGGCGGGTTTTGATTATTCTTGTGCAACATAATTATTTCCTAGAAATGTAAATAGCAAGGGCGAGCTGCCTGAATTGTTATGTCTGCAAAACAAAGCAAGGAAGTAGAGATTCCCCTCTAATAAAGGAGAATTCCTACCATTAACCCCCAATACTAACTTAGAAAATAAAAAAATTAGGCTGCAGACTATAATAAGAAGAATATTAAATTTCACAAAGTCTAAACTTAAAATGCAAAATTCTTTAAGTGTCATGTGGAGATAGCAGATTCTTGAGTAGTTACTTAGGTTTAGCTATAAACCCAATCAAAGTAAATTTATCTGACATACTGTTTATATTTTTTCAAGACAAGTCACGAGTGTATCTTTGGAAGACATCAGAAATACAACAAATATATAAATGAAAACCCTTCCCTCTTCTAATCTCAAACTTAAAATTTCTCTTATTTATTAGTGTATCTTTTTCTAAAACACCATTCCTTTAATTAGACTGTAAATATACATGTTTGTTCTACAGAGGTGGCCATAAATTGAAGGTGCACTTCATTTTAGGCGCCTTCAATTGTTTGAAAGTATTTGGACATTTAACCATTTAAACGCATAATAATGATTCCAACATATCTGTAGTATTTCAATCTAATACCGCTTAAAAGTTTGCTCGTGTTAGACTAAGCATTATAGGGAGTTGCACTAAGGTATTTTTGAAGTGTTTCAGCAGTACTCTAAATTTAAAAATAACATTAGCTAAGATAAGCTCCAATACAGACCAATCTATCTGCCTTTTTAAACCTAAGACAAATTACTCTAGGTGTATGTTATGCAATGCATACCCTGTTAAATAAAAATGTTTTTAAAAATCACTTTTGATGAGATTTGCGTGTATCCTATCTTGATAAGCTGATAACACTGGGCAACAAAAATAATTTTAAATGTTTCAAACACTTCATTAAGCAATTCCTACTAATTTTGGGTTGACAAAAACAAATATGACAGTGAAAAAATTTTATAAGCTCTAATTTCTATGATATACACAAGGTGGAAGTTTTAAATCTTAACGGATTGATAGAAACGGATACACTTTAATTACTTACATGCTAACAACAATGGAAGTGTATTTCATTTTTAACTGGTAATTACATGCTAAGAGTTCTAAATTGCTGGAAAATACTTCGCAGATAGTCGTGTCTGAAGAGAATTATATGGTGGCCTATTGACTTCGTCGTCTGTTAGCTTGCCTCTTGTGATGGAGTTCCGCAGAATCCCTATACAGAGACCAACAGTAATCCGCAAGCATACTTAATTCCAATGGCCCTGATATCTTTGTTCCATAACAGAAATGTGCTGTGGAATCTCTCCCCGTGTTCATCACTAACAGCTCCACAACTAGGAGGGAAAAAGTCTAGGTGGGATTGGAGAAAATGGATCTTAAGGGACATGTTGCATCCAAGCTTACGGTATTTTTCCAAGAGCACTATCACCAAATGCTTGTAGTTGTCATCTCTTTTGTTGCCTTGAAGGCTTCCCAAGCTTCCTTTTCTTTCCCCTCCAAAATTTGGTCAAATGCAGGATAGTTTACAACTTCTCTTATTTGTGGTCCGACAAAAATGCCTTCCTTAACTTTTGCATCACTTAATTTCCAAAATTTCTCTCTGATTCTGATTTGTTATTTGACAGGTGTACCAACTCCCAAAAACAATTCCCCTAAATTTAAAATCTTCACTATAAAAAAATGAAATGTCACTTTATCTTCAAAACAAGAGCTAATATATCATTTTTATGGTGATTTTTGAATTCAGCAGATGGAAATACATGTGTATTCACTATTTTAAAGCCCGAAACATTTTCATTGTTGCCCAGTGTAATCATCTCAATCTATCTAAAAATTGCAATGAAAGTTTTTACAATATACACAGTTGAATATCAACTATGAGACACCCTTAATTTACAGTTTGAAACCCTTGCTGTTTTCATTTTAAATATTAGTGTTTCAATGTTCGGTAGCAAACAAGATGAACTTAAACTTAGAACATATGAAGACACTATGGGCAGCAGGTTCTTGTTTGGTCTCAATAGGCAGTACGGTGGGAAATGTGTGTACAAATCCAAACCAGGTTTTCCTGAATTGATGCTTTAAAGGTTTATAGACTCCAGCATGGGCCGTATTGAAATACTTGCTTACAGTGAAGCTCGTAATTTAGCCATTGTTAGTAATACATATCAAAACTGCGCTTTACCACATGCAACAACCACTGTACTGATAAGACTGCCGCGCGACGATAAACAGAATCAACCGCTTTAGCTGGTTGTGTTTACCTCTTTGTTGAAACTATTGGGGACAAGAGAGAAGGTAAATTCATACTTATAGGCCTTCCTTTCCGGCCCTGCTGTATTGTCGCATTATAGATTGTGAACCGGTCTGATTTTAGACTACAAGTTGCGGATAGGTTTACCGTAAGGGTTTACAATCTACTTTGCAACTGGGAGAGCAGCTGAAATCACGGGGGTCAGACGGTAGAGGTAAATGGTAGAGGGAGTTATAGTCAGGTTACAGATAAGTAGATAGAAATAGCACAACTTTCTACGAGATGCCAGTTTACCATAACACCATCTCCAATCCAGCAGCGCTCAGTGTTGCTAATATTGAACCCATCTTTCTTACTGGTGTATATAAGGCAAATATCAACAATAGAAATGGCCAAGCTTTGCCACAACATATTTCACAACTGCGACTTAAACAACCAGTTAAACAAGCTTATCACCCAGGCACCGGTGTCTCTAGTCTCCTTGAAGATTGTGCAGCAGAATATCACCAATACTCCATTTACACAGATGGCTCTCGGATAGCTGAAGGGCTTTGTAAAAATGCTAAAGTAGGATGTGCGTTTGTGGTATTCTCTAGCTCCATAGAATGCCATTCTTCCATGTTCATACTTGCCAAGGGGTGTTAAGTTTTTCAAGCTGAATTATTAGCAATCCGTGAAGCAGTGAAATGGTGCAACAACTTACAATGTACCGCTCGCCTTTACAGTGACTCACAAGCAGCAATTGCAGCTTTGAAAGATACCAAAAACAGCAGTTCTATTGCAGCTGAAATAAGAAGTCAATTATTATGTAGTTCTCATCTGTGTATTAAATGGGTCAGAGGACACGTAGGGATTGCCGGAAATCCACGTGCAGATGAGCTTGCAAAGAGAACTGCGACTTCAGCTCTTTCAGAGACATACACTCTATACCCCATTTCTTGTGTGAGGCAAACATTAAAGGAGATTATCAGCAACGACTGGAATGAATACTGATTAAAAAGTGATTGTGGTGCTTTGACTAAGAATTTATATTGCTCAACAGTTTCTGACAGACATAAATGTAAATTGGTTAATTCTAACTATGTTCTCACTCAGTTCTTAACTGGACACGGCAAATTTTCAGCTTACTTATTTCGATTCAAAATCAAATCCACATGTGATTGTATTTGTGGAAATCATCTTCAAGATATCCCTCACATTTTATTTGATTGCCCGTTTTTCTGTTTTGAAAGATACGAACTTGAATTATTGCTTCAATCGTTAGGTTACACTTTCTCAAAACCACTTACACATATTCTGATGGATTACAAAACTTATCAATATTTCATGGCCTTCTTAAACAAAACATTTCTAAGCTAAATGATTCATCTTGATGTTTACTGTTTGTCAGCTTGATATAGAATTTGTTATGTTTTTTGTAAATTGTATTGTATTCATAAATTTCTAAACTATATTGCTAATATACCTTTTGGGTAAAATAGGAATCAAAAAATTGGATAGTAAATAAATAAATATAACACCATGATCTTCTACAACACAAGCGAACCCTGAAGTCTTGAAGAGACTTTGGGTGGATTGGTGTTGATAGCTATAATACCAATCGGGCTTACCTTCGAGCAGATATTGGTGCGTGGTGAAGTGAAGATTTGGCGTAGCCGCCGGCTGCAACAATACACTTTAGACTCCCGTGCGCCTCGATAATCACCGCCATATGTATTACCGGCCAAGACCAAAATGAGGGGGCCAACACACGTTGAACCTAGGGACTTTTACCCTTTGATCGGCAGAAAAGCTGACGGTTTGTCGTCTAACACTCCGCTATGAGGTTTCTACATCTTTACTTCCACAAATTAATACCTTCAATTATATAAAGAAACCTCATGCTATTAAAATTCTTTATTGACTTGTATTTTTGCATGCCTACATATTCTTATTTGTATGATTTTATCTATCTTCCTGGCAATTATTATGACGTTTACTGCACGTTTCAATGTGAAAGCAAGGCACCACCTATGGCCTATGGTGCGAAAGTTAGCCAATTAGGGTGAGGAGGAAGGTAGTTCTAGGCGGAGTGATACATGTCAGTGGCGCAAGGTTATATGAAACAGAGATTAGGTTGAGATAGATTATACTACTACTACTACTACTACTACTACTACTACTACTACTACTACTACTACTACTACTACTACTACTACTACTACTACTACTACTACTACTACTACTACTACTACGACTACTACTACTACTACTACTACTACTACTACTACTACTACTTCTACTACTACCACTGCTACAACTACCCCTGCCAGAAACATTATTATTATTATTATTATTATTATTATTATTATTATTATTATTATTATTATTATTATTATTATTATTATTATTATTATTATTATTATTATTATTATTATTATTATTATTATTATTATTATTATTATTATTATTATTATTATTATTATTATTATTATTATTATTATTATTATTATTATTATTATTATTATTATTATTATTATTATTATTATTATTATTATTATTATTATTATTATTATTATTATTATTATTATTATTATTATTATTATTATTATTATTATTATTATTATTATTATTATTATTATTATTATTATTATTATTATTATTATTATTATTATTATTATTATTATTATTATTATTATTATTATTATTATTATTATTATTATTATTATTATTATTATTATTATTATTATTATTATTATTATTATTATTATTATTATTATTATTATTATTATTATTATTATTATTATTATTATTATTATTATTATTATTATTATTATTATTATTATTATTATTATTATTATTATTATTATTATTATTATTATTATTATTATTATTATTATTATTATTATTATTATTATTATTATTATTATTATTATTATTATTATTATTATTATTATTATTATTATTATTATTATTATTATTATTATTATTATTATTATTATTATTATTATTATTATTATTATTATTATTATTATTATTATTATTATTATTATTATTATTATTATTATTATTATTATTATTATTATTATTATTATTATTATTATTATTATTATTATTATTATTATTATTATTATTATTATTATTATTATTATTATTATTATTATTATTATTATTATTATTATTATTATTATTATTATTATTATTATTATTATTATTATTATTATTATTATTATTATTATTATTATTATTATTATTATTATTATTATTATTATTATTATTATTATTATTATTATTATTATTATTATTATTATTATTATTATTATTATTATTATTATTATTATTATTATTATTGATAACGTTGGCAGTGATACTATTCAGATTACCTTTTATTATCGTTTATAGCTACACTTATCTATTTAGGTTATTTAGGCGCTGAGAAATTGCACATTTATGTGGATGTTTTCACATTGTGTAAGATGATGTCTACGAATTTGATGCTGCTATGCTTATTACATTGTTATATATAGTGCTAATAATACATATATGTGTCATATTATTTATGTGCTCAATATTAAACTTGAATGCTTTAATGCAATATTCACTCAAATATTGAAGTTCTATTCGTTAAAATACAATCAAATAGAAATATATAAAGGCAATATAATACAGACTAGTGATCACTACATACAAATCTCTTTATCAGCGGATGAAAAATATACGATTGAATGCTTGCGGATATTGATAAACGCCCGCTGCAATGGTAAAAGGGGACTGCAATAAAAGTAAAATATCCCTCAACAATAAATTCATAATTACACACAAAACTATATAGACAATGCCTAAAGGCGTTCCCATTTATCATGCTTGCCAACATGTAGGCCAGCTTCGTTCTCTGCCCTGCAGAGGGCACTGCTGCAGATATCATGAAAGTTTTAGGTTTTTCCCTAATGGAGGCATAATGGGGCTTAACGCAGACTCTGCCCCAAATATCGGATTTTTATACGTAGCTCTATTCGCACCTCGTGATTACAAATCACTACTTCTTTCTACGAGGTACGTCCAAAAAGTAAGATATGTTTGGTAATAAAATTAAATTGTGTACAGATACAGAAAAATTATTGGCTGCACAAAATTTTGCAGTTCTTAAACTACTTTACCACATAACTGTCGAAATTTTGCAGGCTTTTGTCATAGCGAGACACAAGTTTTTGTATACCTTCTTCATAGAATTTTTCCGCTTGTTTCTTCAACCAGTTCGAAACATTTTCTTTCAGCTCTTCGTCACTGTTGAAGTCTTGACCGCCAAGGAAGGATTTGAGATACAAAAACAGATGAAAGTCGCTAGGAGCGAGGTCAGGGCTGTACGGTGTGTGTGTGTAGTGTTTAGCGCCCACTTTTACTACATACGGCACCGCAGGCGAAGACGCTGTTGATACATGAGATGAAGATGGAGCACCGGTGGAATGAGATGGCGGGGGAAACCGGAATTCTCGGAGAAAACCCGCCCCAGCGCCGTGTTGTCCACCACAAATCCCACTTTGCGGTCGCCTGGGATCGAACCCGGGCCGCCTTGGTGAGAGCCAAGCGGCCTAACCACTGAGCCACGACGCGGCCAGGGCTGTACGGGGAGTGGTCAAACACTTCCCGGCCAAATCCCTGTAGGATGTTTTTCTTCACATTTTTAGTGTGTGGTCGTGTTTTTTCGTGAAGAAACACAACACCTTTTAACAACTTTCCTTGGCGCTTATTCTGTATTGTGCGGCACAGTTTCCTAAGTGTCTCGCAATAAACATCTGCTTTCATTGTTTGAACACGCGGTAAGAAATAAATGAGTAAAATGCCTTTCCTGTATCCACTTCCATCCCGTAGGGGAGGGGATCCGTTCCCTTCAGCTGCCGTGGTGCGGGCGCTGCGGAACCTTAGCACTCGTGGTGCATCTGACGTTACTAGAGGAACCTCGTGCCGAACATCTGAGCCCCTCCTCCGGGAGTTGTGCTGATTGGGATGGTCTCGAGGGGCAGTGGTTCCCGAAACCCATGGGAATCAGGTACGTCTAAGGACGGGGTTGAGGGAAGCCATTAATTCTCCCGGCTACTAGCCTGCAAAGCTAGTAGAAGGTGTGCTAGATCGCCAGGCTGCCCCACCGAGGTCATATCGGTAGCCTTCAACTTTGGTGTTGGCGCGCGGAGGTGGCGTATCCACTTCCATCCCGTCTTGTGTCCTTGGACCGGATGGGGGGGCTTGTTTGTAACCCAGGTCTTGTCCTATGGAAAGCCACACGAACGACGCCAAGCGCCCTTTGGGATAGCTCGGATAACTCCCTGGTTGAAAGAGGCCCGGTTCTTGTGCCTAGGGGTTCAAGACTAATGGGAGTAGAACATCTGGACTCAAACTGTATCCACTTCCATCCCGTCTTGACGTTGTGCTCAGCGGGGGGCTTTTTGAATCCAGGTATTGCCCTATGGAAGGAGCCGCGGAGTATCAATCGCTTCCGGGTAGAAGGAGGCCTGGGTCCAGCACTAATGTGAGTAGGTCCTCTGCACTTAACTGTCCCAGAACACTGTGCACATCATTTTTCGAGGTGTCAAGATTTTTTTCGGCTTAACCTTTGCTGGGGATGAGGTGTGCCTCCATTCCATTGACTGACCGTTACTTTCAGGGGTGTCGTAAGAAACCCAAATTTCATCTCCTGTGACTATATGTGTCAGAAATTCTTCGCCGCCTTCATCATAATGGGTCAAAAACTGAGGTGCACTACCCATCCGTTTTGTTTTGAGTTGCTCAGTAAGAAACTTTGGCACTCAACGTGAGCAAAGTTTACGAAATTTCAGTTTTTCGTTAAGTTTCATGCACTAGTGATCGTGAGATTTGGGGAAATTCCATAGCGAGAGCACTAACTGTAAACTTGGGGTTTTCCTGGATCTTGTCATCAATCGCGTGAACCAGTTCTTCTGTAACCAAAGGTGGACGCCCACTTCGTTCTTCATCGTGCATTTCACTACGTCCTTCGTTGAACTGTCGGACCCATCTTCTCACCATTGTATCACTCATCGTATTTTGTCCGTAAACATCGTAAATTTACCGATAAATTTCAATTGATTTCACTTTCCTAGTATTCAGGAAACGAATCACAGACCTGATTTCACAAGCGGCGGGATTTTCAGTCAACACCGACATTGTAAACAAGCTCAACAAAACGTACGAGGCTGACAGTGATCTCAAAATGATGCACGTTTCCTCTCCTTGATACACAGCGTCTATCGCACATGTGCGGAACTGCCATCGCAGCGCCGCAGCGGAGATAAATTGAAATACACCTTACTTTCTGGACGTCCCTTGTAATATAGTTGGTAGGTGAGACAAAATGGCACATTATTCAAAGTGACTCGTTAAAGACAAATACTGAGCTATGAAAAACTTCAGTTTTATAACTGAATCACAATTAAGAATATCTAAAATACCTTTAAATTTCTTTTAAAATCGGAAGATTTGTCGTTTTAATGGTTTGATGCTTTAGTTTTCCTTTATATAAAACATGATATGATTATAGCGTGATCATCATTTTGTATGGAACAACTGGAGATATATAAATCATATTTCCGGATGCTCTCTCGGGCATATTGTTCAGTATTCCTTTCTTAGTTAGTGAAATTTACGAGAGCTGTTCAATAAAGAATGTTCATAATTTTTTACGGTCATTATTTTTCGCACTAAAATTCAACCTTGCTATATTCTGTTAGCTTAATGTGAAACAAACACTTCGTAGTAGTTTCATTGTTGGTACTCCTGGTCCCGCCTGTGAGAAACAGGCAAGTTCGGACATGTTCAGTATCGCCTACCGCTGCAATGGAGGTAAAACGCGAGGAACAATATGCGGCTTTGAAATTCTGCTTTCGTCTCAACATATCTTCAATTGAGGCCTATAGAATATTTATGGAAAGTCTGTTTTTCCGTATGGCACAGCTCGAAGGTGGTTTAAAATGTTTAAAGAAGGGAGACAATCAATTTTAAAGGAACGTGGCCCGGTGCTCCAGTTACTGCTCTTCCAGAAGAAAAGATCATCCCTACTACTGCTATTGTGAAAGGTGATCAATTAATTACCTTAAGATCACTTTCTGAAATACTGAAAATTTCATTGAGTGCCACCCACACGTTGGTGACAGAAACATTACACATGAGACGTGGTTTTGTGCGATGGGTTCCAAGACTGTTGATTCCCGAACCAAAGGACATTCGCATGCAGGTCTGCATGCAGTTAAAGTTGATGTTAAAGGACGATCCGGAGTTTCTCTCAAACGTAATCACTGCTGCTGAAACTTGGATACGTCTTTTGACCCTGAGAGAAAACAGCAAAGCTCAATGTGTAAATCTTCTCCATCACCAATTCCCAAAAAAGCATAAGTGGTTGCTTATGCTGGGAAAGTTATGGTCATCACATTCTTTGATATTCATGGAATGGTTTATCAGTATGCTGTACCTACACACACATCAGTAACTGGACAATACTACAAGAATAACCTGAAAACATTGCAAGTCCATATCAGGCGCAAAAGACCACATTTTCGTGAAACAGACTGGATGCTGCACCACGATAATGCGCGGCAGCATATTGCCAATTTTGTTGCTAAATATCTTACAAAAATCAACGTGAATTGCAACCCTCACCCTCCCTATAGTCCGGATTTAGCCCCGTGTGACATTTTTCTTTTCCCTAAATTGAAGAAACGCCTTCGTGGGAGGCATTATCCATCATCAGAAACAGTGGTGAAGGCTGCGGAGATGATTTTGAAGGATCTTTTATAAATTGTTTCCAGCATGTCTTTGAAGACCAGCAGAAACCTGGGGCAAGAGTATCGCATTCATGGGAGACTGTTTTGAGAACGGCCATCAAAATTATGAGGGTGAGTAAAGGTACATCGTCAAAAACAAGTTGTGATCATTATTTATTGAACAGCCCTCGTAGTGTCTATTTGCCAGATTTATTGCTGTTTTAATTTTATTCTTATAAATATAAATGTATGTTTTGTACCTGAAGGCTACAAAACCTCGCTTTATGACTAACCTTCAGGGGAATGCTGGGGTAGCTATCACGCGAGTTACGCGGTTTTTTTTTTTTTCAGCCAGGTGCTTGATTTTTGTATGGATAATTGTTATTCATTTGGAATAATGAACAAATTATACATTAAAATTAGCGTAAAATGATATTAAATTAGATGATTAAAGGGTTAATGTATTCACAGAGTTATAGACGGCAGGTCAGTTTGTAATACAATTAATATTGCTTCATTTTATGGTTTATTATAAATGACCGAGCAGATCATGTAACACAAAGTATATGCGCATATAGTGCGCACACAAAGGCTTTAAATGCAATCTCGTTCGGTGTTGGGTAGTCATATTGTTGGTGTTAACTTAAGCACGCACAAAAATAGTTTAATTGAAGCATTAATAAGATTATTTCCTCTTTTCTTTAGTTTTATGATACAAAGTAAGAGTTTGAAGTCAGCTCGGAGGGGCATATGTGGAATTACAATGTAAATAAAATATTCACTGTTCATAGAACATGTTGTACCGTTTTTTTTATGGGGAAAGTGACTTCTTTAAATTAATTTCTACCCATCTCTGAAATATGTAACTATACACTTTTCTCCTTTGAGCTGAGGATTTTATATTTATTTTCTGGGTATTTTATTATATTTGTATAATATCGACCTCAATTTCACAAGAAATAAACTATCGCTCAGAACTCCTGGTGGTTTACCGGGAAAAACATGAATCAGTTAGAGAATTAAATGTCTTGTTGGCACGTTGGCCATAGTAGCTCAATGGTTTAGAGCGGCTGGACGGAGACCAGAGGATCCGTGTTTCAAATCCCGCTATGCCATTGAATTTTTCAGTCTGGCTCTATCCATTCATAGTGCGTCCTGCACACCGCTAGTGTGAAAGAAGAATTAATTTCCATTAATTGTACTTAATAGGGTCCGAACTATAGAGCCCGGGCCTTAAAGTACTTACAGCATAGTAAGTCGCCATTAAGGTAGTTGTCTCATGTGTTTATGAGAACTTCTAGTGGTTTACCGGGAGAAACACAAGTCAGTTGGAGAATTTAATGTCATATTGGCTGAATGGTTAGAGCGGCTGGACGGAGACCAGGAGATGCATGGTTCAAATGCCCGGATACAATCCCAATGGCTGACCTACCTGACATTTGGGTTTTTCCGGGGGGTTTTGCGGTCTCCTAGGGAATGCTGGGTAGGATAAATACATCCCCAAATTTCCTGTCCTCTATTTCATCTCCATTGTCATTTCATATCATCTCTCATCCAGTGCTTCGTTTCAGGGTAAAAGTGTCGGTTGGAGTCTCGGCGGTGCACGGCGGGATGATGTCCTTTGAGTCAACAATTTCTCCTCCGGCGGAATGAAATCCGTTTCCCAAGCCGGCCTAAACTCTGTTTCATATAACCATGCCCCGCTGACATCTATCACCTTCCCCCTCACCCTAATTAGCTAATGCTTTCGCGCCATAGCCCATAGACGGTGCCTTCCCGTCACATTTAAACCTGAGTAAACGTCATAATAATTGCCAGGAATATAGGTAAAATCATACAAATAATAATATGAAGGCATGCAAAAATACAAGTTTATAATGAAACTGATTAAGTTGAAACTAAATGAAAGAGCGATGAAACTGAAACAAGGTTATAATGAAAGCTGGCAACGCTGAGTGTGATACGGTATCTGATTAGCTGGACTCCAGAATTCTTCCCATTTGAAACGCATAATTTTAGGTTTGCGGAAGCAATTGCAACTCTTCGGTAGTTAGGAAGCACTGACATTTTCTCACGTAGAGTCTCAGCAACGTCTGAAGGAAAGTTTATATCTTTTTATTTTTGTGCCGCTATTGAATATAACTGTAAGTATAGTTCAATACCATTTGCAATAGTATTTTACGTGTATTTAGTGGAGACAAATAGAAAACTGGAAATTAATTGTTCTTTCACACTAGTTGTGAGTAGGACGGACTATGTAAGTGTAGAGCCAGACTGAAATATTCAGTGCCATAGCTGAGATTTGAACCACGGATCTTCTGGTTGCCGTCCAGTCTCTTTAAACCATTGAGCTACTATGGCCAACGTACCGACTTGATATTTAATTCTCGAACTGACTCGTGTTCTTTCCCGGTAAAGCACTAGGAGTTCTCATAAACACCTTAATGACGACTTACTATGCTGTAAGTACCTAAAGGCCGGGGCTTTATAGTTCGGACCCCTATTAGGTAAAATTAATGGAAATTAATTGTTCTTTCACACCAGCCGTGTGTAGGACACACTATGAAAGGGTACAGCCAGACTGAAAAAATCAATGCCATAGCCGGGATTTGAACCAAGGATCTTCTATTTGCCATCCAGCCACTCTAATTACCATTAAGGTAGCTGTCTCATGTGTTTATGAGAACTCTTAGTGGCTTACCGGGAAAAACACGAGTCAGTTGGAGAATTTAATGACATGTTGGCACTTGGCCATAGCAGCTCAATGGTTTAGAGCGGCTGGACGGCAAACAGAAGATCCATGTTTCAAATCCCGGCTATTGCATTGAATTTTTCAGTCTGGTTCTACAATTTTAAATAGAAAACTCTTGTGGAGTTTTAACTTATTAGAAAATGTGTCTGAATTGTATACATCTTCCATTTTATGCTAACAGTTCACGCGGTGTGTGCCAGCTATAGGAAAAATTGGAACGTCTGAGTGGATAGGAGAATCAGGAATATACCTGTAGTGTGACAGTCTTGCAATGCAGGAAGGCCCTACATGTGACTGTACAATAGAAAGAGTGCTGAACTGTAGCCTTAGTTCTTTGAGTCATTATTCTCCCTTATTTTAATGAAAATTATTATTGGTGCTTCCGTTGTTTGAAACTTATGCCTCACCACTAGCGAGCGACCAAAACTTGGTATATTGCTCTAAGTCCTGTCAGTAGTGGATGAAGGATGTGGACACTTATAATCCTTATCAGCTCATATCAAAGTACAGATTCGCCTCTCATATCAACTGCACCTCTCTTCATTTTTATTAACCAGATAGAACCCTTTGTTGAAGCCTTTTAGCAAAACTGCTACTCTACCTCAAATCACGTGACAAATAAACAAACGATTTATTTCTTTTCCATTTTTGTACGAAAATCTTGATATCGGCCAGCTGCCAGTGATATATGTATGAACGGCCAGCGTCCTGTTGTGTTTCAATAACCCTAGCACGTTTACAGTCCTGATAACAGCGTTTTGAACCGACGGTGGTGACACCAAGATAAAGTGATCAGATTTTAATTAATTTACAACACAGCAGTTATTTATAGCACTCCCATAATAAATTATAATATACTGATAAGAATATTCGATGGAAAAAAGGTGCTGAAATGATGTGAAAACAACAGCATAGCAACTTTTTTCTGGCAGAAAGTTTCTCCTGATTCAGGAAAACGAAATATTCTCATAGAGAATTTCAAAGTAATCATCGCAATCACATCCTGGTGTTCAAGATTTCAGCTACACTAAGATGGAGCTGGTACTTAATGGGTCGATATCTTTAAATTCAGCTTCTGGAGTTTCTTTTAATTATCCTATAGGAATTTAGGCGTATTTTTTCGGTTGTATGACTCCATAGACGAAAAGCGTGATACAGAGGTTAAGCTAAATCTGTTTAAGGGGAACCGGAACAGTCTATCTCACCAATGTTAAAATGAGAGCTTCGCCGTCGCTATTGTGCCTCTCGTGGAAGGCACAATCACTACACAGGGCAGGTGCTCCGCCCCCTGCATCCCTGTAAGAAGACATCACCTATTCCACCAGCGAGGTCATCTTCTCGACGACTGCTGAGTACACCACAGCCGCCACATCAGCAACCTCGACAGCCAACAGCACTTCACTCTATCAGCCAGGAGCAGCTCTGGGAGGAAGTCCAGGGCCCAGGGGAGGCCGTTCAGTTTCTGCATTCGAAGTTCCTCGTCCTAATGGCCATCACACACGAATCTCAGCACAGAGTTTGCAGAATTAGGAGAAGACATACAGGAGAAGCATGAATTCTCAATCAAACATCGCGACACACACACACACACACACACACACACACACACACACACACACACACACACAAACACACACACACACTCATGTTCCGGAGACTCATCAAGGAGGAAGTGGCAGTCCTCCAACCGATGTTCGACGGACCCAACACCTGAGGTCGACACCAACCGCCGCAGAGACCCTACACTCGTTAATAACCTTAATTCCTCATTCACTTCCAAATAAGACCGCTCACTACTCCCTCACACATTACCCAGAATCCAGTTACACCCCACTCGTAATAAGCAAGGGCGTAAGCAGGGCTTTGGTCATGCTTACGTCCTGCCGCACTCCTCAACTTGGACCTGGCCTCGGCCTGGCCAATATATCCCTTCCTTGAATCCGCAGGTGCTACAGCGGTACAGCCACAGCACCACTACTGAATACTCACCGGTGGAGGCTTTTTAGTGGGTAGGGCTGGCGGTTCGATTCCCCAGAGGAGTCCAACACTCCAACCCCAGGGTTAGTGCGTAACATGCATTTTTCCTCCACTCGAAAAAAAAATTCTGTTACGCTTAGCTCAAGAACCACTGAACGCTTCAATTTAAAACTTTTACTTGTTATTTTACAACAATTTCACAATTCATTAAAGATAATAGATGTTGCTTTGGAGTTTTAATAAAGAATATGTGACTTTTAAATAAATATCTTGAATTTCCTTCTAAAAATATTGCCGCGAACCCGATCGCGATAGCTCGGCTTGTGTACACAAAGAGCCGGCAAATAAAGATAGCGCAGTTATTAAACAAGACGGATGACGTTTCACAGAGATAAACAGCTTGCATAGCAGCGCCGGAAATGAAAGACTTGCCGGCACAGACATAGTTAATTCTAGAACATTCGTGTTTTATCTGGTGACATGTTAGAAAAATTCGATAACAGTCTGGAATTCATGAATGGGTATATAAAAAAGAAGCCATGGCTAGTGATGAGTGAGTTGTATTATAGCGCTACTCAAACGGCTACCATGGTAGCATCAAAGGATGCGATAAGATTTAGATATTCAGTTACGCAGAGATAAGATGTGTCGACCCGCTCGCTATGGAGAAAACAACGTTGCCGCGTTTTCTCCAAGTTGTCAGCATTGCAAACACTGACATTTATTTCTTAGAATATTTACCAAGTAACAATAATATTAGCAAGGTTCTTAAGTGCAACTGCACTATGCTAATAATATCAAAGTATATATTCTACTCACATTACGGTCTGTCTTCGCCTTCCTCGCTGTCACTGCCACTTGCACTCACGTGTATAACGAACGAAGCATTGTCGTGTGAAACATCCCGCAGCTGAAATTTTCGTTTTTGTTGCATGGTGTGCTGAACACATCTTTCCCATACACTCGAATCTATATTTGGTACACATTCTCACAAAACTTTGCACACACTGTCACTTATAGAATGAGTTACATTCCGCTTTCTTACGGCATGTTTAAGGCGTCGCCATATCAACTCAATCGGATTGAGACAACAGTGATATGGTGGTAGTCTGAGAACTTCATGACCACGATCTTTTGCTATTTTGTCTATTTCATACACGTTTTGTATATTAGCTTCTCGAATTTTCTCCAAAAGCACGGCTTATACAGGAACTAGACCGGATATTTCTAAATTGTGTTCTAACATGAATTTAATCATTTCGTCCTTTCTGCTAGACATGGTGGGAATTTTTATCTTTAGCCGTGAATGATAACTAGCATTATCTAAGACAATCACATACTTAGGAGTAATGTTTTCCAAAAGTTTGTTCCTAAACCAAGCTTCAAATATTTCGGCATTCATCTCGTGATGAGAAACGGCCAATGATTACCAAATACTCTTGGGGGACAAATATAAGCAAGCAGCCCTCAATCCAACCCTGGCTACCACCTGCATGCACGTGACACAGGGGCTGGAAGGCAGCAATAGCAACTGCCGTCATCCCAAATGTTTCTTACATCATGAGTATCGTACCAAGACTCGTCTAAATAAATTATACGATACCCTTTCTGCCTTAAATACTTTAGCCTGCTCATGTAATACAGTTCTGCTGAAACGCTTTCCATGGATTTATCTTTGTTGATAGAAACCCCTCAGATAACGCACTGATTATTCTCCGAAAGGTGAGATGGTTACTGACGCGTTTCTCGGACCTCTTCTAAGCACCAATGAACGCAGCACTTCAGCCAGTGAATGTGCAGGAATCACAAATGACAGATACATGTTATCTCCACGTGGAGTAAAACACAGAATTGCAATATCTTCGCTGTTTTCTCTCTAATTCATCATTCATTTCATTGTGTTAGTTTTCTTGTGAACTTCATTGGTGCAAGTGGTGTTTCCTGGCTATTCTTAAATATGTGGAGACCTTGGGACGTATCTAGCTTTGATGGTGGAAATAGTGTCAGTAATCCAGCCAGTTTATCTCGTAGTGATAATATTAGTGGTGCTAGTAATAATGTTGCTTCTACTTCTAGTGTCCCTGGTGGGACAGCAAATGAAGCAAGAGTAAAAAGAAGCAAGCTACCTTTAGGAACCTTCAGTAAACAGTCCCAGCAATTAATATGTAATATTTTTAAGTATATGGAAGCCAATAAAATAGGAAGGGGACCTATTACTGAAACTGATAAAGCAGTAGGCTTAAGCATACAGTTAGTAAAGTTGCGAAGAGACTTCCTATTACACCAAAAAAGGGCACCAGGCAACTAAAGTTAGATAAGGTTGATAGTTTCACCTGCGAAATAGTTCTTAGGGAGGTGTACGGATTTTATAAAGAAGGGCAATCACCAACAGTTTTGGAGTTGCTGCATAAACTTCAGTGTCCGATTTTCCTTACAAAAAGGATTCACTTAGGCAGTTGTTAGTGAAGTTAGGTTTCCGCTTTCGCACGTTAGGCGTGTTTAGTTGGTTAACGAAGCAAATTGATGCATAATCATTTTCTATATTAAGGATACAACAACACATGCCTACCTTCCCTATAAAGTGGCAAGCCTCTGCAGTATTCCGTGTCTAAAAACCATTTATGACCACAAATTGTATTCCAAATTACACATAAATTTATTTAATTTAGGACTAACCGCGGTGCCAGAAACTTGGTTTAGAAGTAAATATTTCTTTCTAGTTCTTACTTATATTAGTTAATTTTATTCTTTCACAAACGGTAGACGATTGAATGTAGCCATTATGAAATGAAGTGCAGGTTATGAAATTCTATATACATTTCACAGTACTTATATATTACTTATATATTTTTGGAAAAATAATTTAAGATATCGATTAAAGCCTAGTGAATACTTCTTGGACAACAATAGCAATGAGTTAGGAAGCTATATCGTTTGCCTCCGGTATTGAACACATTGGGGAGATATCCTTCAGTGCACAGAAAAGGGTATTTGTTTGGCATCCCTTGGGCTCTTCAGGGCTGCTTTATTGAAGGGTGAGTGTGTGCTAGCTAGTAAAATAAACAGGGCCTGATCTGGCCCGGTCCGACATATAAGCACGTTATTGCATTTCGGGGGGAGGGGCGGCGGACCAAACATCAATAGACTGGAATGGATTGGGTCTCGATGACTGACGTCTAGAGCCCAGTGCGTGGCCCAACAAACCAATGATCGGTTCTACAGCAGCTGGATATCCTAATAATCCTTTCTGGAGGGACATACCGAAATTTCGAACATCCCCTGGGCGCTTTCAAATGAACCATGAGATGAAAGCTGCACTGGGTTCAAAAAGCCCGTCTATAGTGTAAAACGTTGATGCCTATGAACCATAAATGGCTCAAAGTTCGTCGAACAAAGCTGAATTTCGTGTTGATCTGCCTAAAAATACAATCCACACATACAAATTAATATTAAATATTTAAATTAGTACAAGAAAACATAAGGGACGTATTTTTTAACAAGAAATTACACTGAAATTAATTGTTCTTTCACACTGGCCGTGTGTAGGCTTAAGCATGGAAAGGTAGAGTCAGACTGAAAAATTCAATGCCATACCCGGGATTTGAACCATGGATCTTCTGGTTGCCGTCCAGCCGCTCTATACCTTGAGCTACTATTAATTGGCTATTATTAATAATTAATAGTCAATTAATAGTTTCTGGACGGTAACCAGAAGATCCGTGGTTCAAATCCCGCCTATGGCATTGAATTTTTCAGTCTGTCTCTATCTTTCCATACTTTAGCCTACACACGGCCAGTGTGAAAGAACATTTAATTTCCATTAATTGCCCTAATAGTGGTTAACTATAAACCCGGGCCTTAAAGTACTTACACGTTGTAAGTCGCACTTAAGATAGTTGTCTCATGTGTTTATGAGAACTCCTAAGTGGTTTACCGGAAAAAACACGAGTCAGTTGGAGAATTTAATGTGTTGCCGGGACGTTGGCCATAGTAGCTTAAGGGTTAGAGCAGCTAGATGGCAACCAGAAGATCCGTGGTTCAAATCCCGGATATGGCATTTTATTTTTCAGTCTGACTCCATCATTCCAAGAAATTACGTGACTAATATTGTGACTTAAAGTAAGTTTCAAAATTTGTTTATAAAACATAGACATGATCACTAGCATCATCACAATATACAAGAATAAGACAATTGCCCAGTTTGGCTTCACAAAAACGCAGCCCAACGTTTCCTAGGACGTCCAGCAACTGGTCGTCTGTAATTCTTTACAGGAAGTGGTAATCCTTATTCATACGATGCTTGTCCTTAATCCATTTTTGTCTAAGTAATTCCCTTACCATATATTGGTTCTGCTTTTAGTTCGTCACTCATTTCTTCATCTTTAATCCTATCCTCCTGGCAACAATCCGTTGCTTGATGAAAGAGGTTCATCTCTACCGTCTGAATTCCATTTTTGTGGTTGTTGCTTATAACGCAGATTCCACAACGGCCGGGTTACTAAGGAAATGATTCGGCACCGAAAACTGTGGAGTATTCAAGTGGGGTATTCAAGCTTCAAGTGGGGTATTCCCGGGAGGATGGATGAGGCGAGAGCAGACAGAGGGCAGCCCACCGAGGACAGCGAGATATCTATCTCGAAAGAGATGAGAAATGAAATGATATTGGAGATGAAAAGGAGGGAGAAGAAATTCGATGGATGTAATTATCCTACCCAGCACTTGCCAGGTGACCCGGGAAACCCCTGAAAAAACCATGATTCAGGTGGGTCGAACAAAAAAAATGTATAAAAATAAATAATATAAATATAGTATAAGAAATATAAAATACAAAAGCTAAATTAACGCAGTTAGTTATTCAGCTCGACGTTTGTTTTCATGATCTTCAGTAACCTTATCTCCTTTTCCTTCAGTGATAATGACTTATGTTTAGAACTCGTTTTACAGAATTTGTGTAAACACAAGCTTTGTTTTTAAATATCACCAAAGTTTACGTTTTCTTCCATTCGTACTTGATCACTTGTAACAACGAAACTGAGAATGTAAACACTGTAAAACAGTTTTACCCTTACCATGTGTGTTGGAAGGGAATTTGGTGCAGTGCAGTTGCCCTCAAAGTTATGGATTGGATACCAACATTCCCCATATGGCACCTTGGCTTTTGGGGTAACCTCGCCCCACCTCGTGATCACCGGACCCATTTCTGAGGTGGAGGCACCCAGAGAGCGATGTCCATTACCTCCATTGGTAGGGTGATAGTGAAGATGACGGTGAGGCGAGAGGACTTACAGCTTATAACGTTGACTCCGAACGATGTTGGGAATAGGGGAGAGTTCACATGTGCTAGACAGAGATGAGGGCGAGTACCCCAGAGCCGGGTATCGAACCTGGCAACCTTTGCACGGTAGCCGCGAACAAAACCACTGCGCTACCCCGACGCCCACACACAAAACCTTTTTTGCACTCTTTAAAATACGTACATCGTAACCCATTACACATAAAGTAATCCGTTTTAATCAGCTTATTTATGCAAAGGTTCCCGGAAAATATTTCAGTTTTCGCATTGGGCAGTATTCCGTCTTATAATATAACTTTACATGGGAAATAGATCAGTCCTGAAATTTATTTTTGGTTTCTCCAGGTTTCCGGTATACAGGGGTGCGTTTTAGGTAGATTTTGCTGCATTTTAAATATGCTGTTCATTTGTGAGTATACAACATATATTAACCCAATTTTGAGTTAAAACAGTCTGTCTTACAATTATTTTGGATATTTTGATAAATGAACTAATTGGGCAATGTGAAGCTGCGCAGGAATCTTAACTGGTGTGACACTTGGAAATGGCCCGCCTCTGTAGCGTAGATGGTAGCGTGTCTGCCTCACGTTCAAGAGGTCCTGAGTTCGAATCTCGGTCAGGGTGAGTTACATGGATAAGGTTTTTCCGGGGTTTTCCCTTATCCTAAAAGACGAATGTCGTGTAACTCTAAGCTCTATGGACCCTGGCTCATTTGAGCATCATTTTACTCATTCCATTCAACGTCCGATATGACAACGTTGGAGGACGTAAATTACAACACGAAAAAAAAGCATTGGAATTGTTAATAATGCTAATTCCACAGAAAGAGAGGACATCTTATGAAAAGGTGCCCTTTTCGGTCTACTGAAAATAGGGTGGTAATATGGAATACCTGTATCTCTAAAGATAAAGTAGTTTAATTTGAAGAAATCACACACACAATCTTTTCCGGCACCTGTACATTCTACATGTGCCCAAACATTACACATAAATGTGTAACATTTAATCCATGTTTCACCACTGCTCATCTTCGGAAAATTTTGTTTCACAGAATAGGCACAACGCATCTCCATCATCAGGGTTCCACCTAGCTCCTCCAAATCGGTGTCATCATCTGGAATACAAACAGCAAGTTTCTCGCTGTCAGATGATGAAAATTTGTCCATTCGCATGTTTCTTTTGGGTTATGGTCAGTTACTATTCTTTTCTTTCCTTTAATGGACTTATTCCTTTTTGGTTTTGGTTTAGTTTCTGACTTCCCTGCTGATGTCGAAGGATAATTTTCTAGCGATGACTCCAAGTACTTTCTGTAAGAATAGGATGTTACCAGAGCTGCTGATCTGGATTTTCCACCTCTTCTAGAAGCAGCCTTCTTGCTTACTGGCACAGGAGAGAGAATGTAAAGGTGAAACTACCTCATTTTTCACTGAAGTAGGTTCTTTGATTCCACTGACTTCTCCTGAATGGTCTTGCTGAAAAGCAGAATTGTTCTTGGCAAATTCGTTTTTTCATATTCGTTATTCCATATTACCACCACAGCCATATTTGAATTTAAGCTTTCATATAGCGGTTTGAATTTTACATAATACGTTGCATCTGCTCTATAAAAGTACACTGGTATGCTACTCAGTCGAAGCACACTAGAGAACTTACCTTGCACCTCCGGGGAAGATTAGAAAAAACACAATGAGACGAGCTGGAACGGTTTTTGTGCAGGGTCGGCTGCTGCTTAGGAGTACAAGAGAACGTGAACCCCCAATATTTGTCCTGTAGAAGCCCTTTTCCTCTTTTCATTCGCGCTCATTACTTAATGTGTAGTAAGTAGGCGGTAATAGCATGAGTATGTGGCAACGTTGCAGGTAGCAAACTTCTCTTGTGCTAGCACATCATATAACGTTTAAAGCTGTGCGCATGCGTAGACAAATTCTACAGACAGGCATTAGTTGGGAACGCCCAGATCATAGCACAGTTTCGATGTGCACGTTAATTCACATTGGTAACGACAGAGGAATTCTTGGTCATCTCTGGGAAGTGCTATTATCTATAGCGTTTAACTGCAACTATCTCCAAATACAAAGAATGTTTACAACTCCTAGCGCTCTCAGCCTTTGCTTTGTTGTTTTATGTTGCTTTGAATACGGCGTGCTTTTTACAGTCCAGTTTCTAAACAGATGTTTTGTTTTAAACTCTGTGATAAACTTGGAATTTGTAGATAATCAGCAGATGAGACAATTGTGAGTTTCATTCCATTCCTAGTACAGCCAGTACAATTAGTGGTTTAGCGCAAAACAATCACCCTTTTTTTGTGTGCAGCGACTGATCACGAGGTTTCTGGAAACTTTGTGGCTGTTGAACTTCTCTCAAGAGACAGCTATGAACTCGGTGGATTCCATTTTATAAAATAAAATAGATAAAGTGACTTGTGAAGAAAAAATGTAATAAAGCGACCAGGGCGTCCGCAGCCCAATTTGAGAGTTGAGCGTGTTACAAAAGTCAGAAGCGGGACTACAGGCGCAAATTTAACAATGTATACACATCCTGTAAATGGCTATGTAGTTCCAGTATTAGAAATGCGCTTTCTAGCTTTCCGTGCCTTCTGTTTAGCTCCAAAGTGACTTAAGTTAACCACTGGCGTGACAACCCTAACAGGACCAAGGCTTACCAACCTCACTGCCGGCCTCACGCCCACTTATATACGACAGAGGTAGGCGATCTTCCAAACGATACGGGTAGGAGATGTGGTCAGCATCTCGGCATCCCCCAGCCAGAACGTTGGTGACAAGGGCCGCTTACATATCGTAAGCTCCACACTTTCCTCAGGATGCTGAGTGGGCGCTGGTCCTATACCCGGGACCGAAAATCCGCACCCCATGGGTGGGATCCAACCCGGGCCTCTTTCCGTGACCAGGACCAGGACATGCTGCCTTAGCTCGCTACGCCACCACTCTGAAGTGAATAATTGGACAAAAGTAGGATGTGCCGACTTGGTACATCTTAGTGGAAAGTTAAAGTAGCACGGGAATTCACGCTAACGTAAAAATGCATGTATTCAGTTCGCCATGTTTGGTTGTGTGAATATTACTGCTCAACTTACAGACTGTCAGTAAAGAGACACAATAAGCAATGTGATAGGAATAGATACATTCTTTCTAGTTTAATAGATTGCATAAAATTTTGTGAGGCGTTGGAGCAAGCACACATTAGTAGTTGTGGTGGTGTAGTAGCGAATAGTGCAGATGTATTATTTTAATTTGACGGGAATCCTGCGCAGTGGGGATGAGTAGCAGCTGTGGTGGGGATAGTGCACCTATCGCCACAATGCGTCACACGCGTAAGATTACGAGAGGGGAGGGCGGTGCATAAGGTGTCTAGAAACAAATTTCACTCTCGAAGGCTCTTTTGTAGCTCTTATAAACTAAGTTGTAATTCTTACTGTGGTAATAATAGCCACGCCTTTGTTGGATCTTAAATAGTACATAGGCATTTGGAACAAAACCCTGTTCTCCTCCAGCAGACATGATAAACAACTGTCGGCCTTTCAATATCGCTGCACAGTCCCTGTAACGTATTTCACTCCAGGCATATGGTCCAGTATGTGCTGTATTTATATAAGTTTCAGCCATATAAACTATATAAACTTCACTTCGATATCTCCGAATATTTCTTAAGCCTCTTTGCTCGTGTGGTGCGATGTTCGATTAAAATTTGTCTGTCACGCTTAGTGTTTTTTTTTTCAAATAATCCTAGCTTCAAAAGAACTCTTCTTAATGTTCAGACACTACCTTGGAAGTCAGTAGAATTTTTAGCTTCATAAGCACTTTCTTCAAAGTTGGTCTTTATTTTTCTGTGCTTTAAAAATTATTCACAGTTCGCCTAACTACTTCTGAATTAAAACATCCAAATTAGATTTTGTGCATGTTCTTAATCTTTGTTTACTGGGCATAGAGAAGGACGTTGTTGCACTAGCACCAATGGCTTTTCTTTCCTTAATAACTCTCCTAAACTGCTTTCATACACAACTGTTGCCTCAAATACCTTTCCCCAGATTTTTATACCTGACCCAGACCATTGTTCCTTTTTTATAAATCTATGGATATTGATTATTACTTCTCGTGTTTTTAAATGTAGCACTTTATTTCCTAATGTGCTGCTAGGAGGCGTCATTTGTAAATGCTCTCTTGGAACCAGGAGACAAGCACATTTTGAAACAAGCTGTAGTGTTACCGAGTAGCTCTGCACGTGTTTAGTTGCTCGCAACTGGTACGCAACTGACCTGCCCCCACCTCCAGTTGCAACCGTTCTGAGGTGGACTCGTCCAGATACCACTGCGCATCGCTCTGCACTTTTCAAGATAAAAAATACATATATGCCAGTCTGCATTTTAAGTGTAGGTCCTGTGAACTTCCGCTGTTGTATTCCACGAGCCGCCACTGTTTTTGTTACATGTTTAACATGAAAACCTCTGTCCTCCATCACAGACTCGCAACATCTACTTCGTTCTGATACAAGGGTCTGCTAGCATTGTCAGCTGTAGTTTAACGGACATCCGAGTGGCGTCGCTCAAATAGTACAACTGCTAGACATGTATTCCATATTAGCACCATATTCCGTAATCCCACCTTCTCCTCTAACTTGTATCTACTATGCAACCACAAAGCAGTATTCTGTGTCTTTACTGCACATCATGATTCATGATGATTTGTCCCTGTTTTAAAGATAGGAATTTCATGTCTAAAAGTGGCGTAATGCGGGTAACTTTTCCCTGTCTCTCTTTTCTTATTCCTTCAGTAAGCAGCACTGGAAAATTACCCCTGCCAAAATTCTAGGCGAGTAATTTTAGGACGCTGGAAACATGGACATGACTATTTCCTCTATTAAGATCAGAAGAAAGGTAAAAAAGAGGCTGAATCAGTCTGTTCGTGCGTTGTATCGAAGGTCCGTATCTCCAGCAAATTACTGCTACGTGCTCATAATACTGTAGAACTGCCTGACCTGGTAACATTCTGTCCACTTCAGTGCGGGTTAACTGGAAAGCAGTTCCTGGGTCTGTTGCCTCCATACAGTGCTGATGCTGCCATTTAAATCATTCAACTAAATTCGCGAAGATTCTTATCTTTGTGGCTTTCAAATATTTGTATTTGTATTTATTCCTCATCTTTCTTCTACATACAATTTCATGGATACATTGACATTTATAACATTTCTTTCGCACAATAACAAAGTGACTTAGTCACATTTAACATACCCTTTCTACCTGCTTGCCTCATGTCTCGGTCTCAATACACATAACCCCTGGATTTCTTTATATTGATGACCCTCCTCTCCCTTGCATCCCTCGTTCTAGTTTTCTAACACTTAATTGTTATTTACTCTTCATCAATATTCACCATTTCTCTCTAACTTTCCCCAGATGTTCACCTATATTTCTTACATTCTCTTCTCCTTTTACCAATAACGTTTCCTTTATTATTAATACCTCCCCCATCCCTAAAACTGTCCCACTTCTGTTGCCAAATTTGTTCTCTGCATATCTTTGTATGTTTGCAATAAAGTATACTATGCCAATCTGTATCCTCTTCTCCACACTTTGGACATTTCCCTGTATCCTTTTCATATCTAATATCTTTCAAATTTCTAACTCCTGTCCTTGTCCAGGCAAATTTTTCTCGCACTGACTTATTACTCACATCTATGTACTTCTCCCTCCCCCACACTGTCTTTATTTCCCTATATGTCCTCAATGATCTTTTCTCCCTTACACTGGTAAGTATAACTTGGCTATGTAAATCTTCCAGCCTTAATTCTACCTCTTTCCAAAAGCCCCTATAATAATACTCCTCGTTTTTCCAAATATGTCCCATACTTATCTGTTCCATCAGTTCCCTTACTTTTTGCATTTTTACATTGTTAAACCGTGCATCCTCAACTCAGCAAGCAGTAGTAACGAAAACATGCAGAGAATCGTCTGGTATATAATATTCAGGATGTCGTAACTTAAATTTCCATTTAGTTTAAATGTTGATATGGCCGCGTAATATACAGACGTGTCCAAATTATTAGACTCAATGGTGAAATTTTTAACATATACCGTTTAGTTTCTATTTATTTAACAGAACTAATATTACAAAATATGTTTTCAACTCTTAGTATTTTGCATGCATTCCTTTAACCTTTATTTTGGTGCGTTTAGGCACGCTCTTTTACTTTTTTTTTTACATTTATACCCCGCCTTTAACTGTTATGGTCATATCGGCGGTCGTTTTCCTTTGGAACAAACCGAAGGTGTTAACTCGTTATCTTTGGTTTTTAATCATTATATCACGCACACATTCACACTCTCATTCATACTTCCAGACTCTGGGGAAGATGGGGAATTTTCTTGGTCGGAGAAAAATCCCCACCCCCACCGCCGGGAATCGAACCCGGGACCCCTAGCACGATAGGCGGGTGCTCTACCGACTGAGCTACGGGGCCAGCCATTTTTCCTTTATTTCTTCATCTCTGTGCTAAATGCTTATCAGGTCTTCAATAAGCTGAACTTTTGTTGTTATTTTCAATTTTTTCAGTCTCTGTTTAACAATACCCCACAGATTTGCTATTGGATTTAAATTAGGGCTATTCCCCGGCCATGGTAGTACTTTTACACTGTTTTTTTTAGGAACTGGGTTACAGATTTTGCTCTATGGCAGGGAGCACTGTCATGCATGAACACAAAATCATCATTTGGAAACCATTGTTTACTTTGCGGAAATAGTCTTGTTTCTAGTACACTTTTATACTGTTTCTGCTCCATAGATCCCACAACTATGTCTAATCTTCCAGGTCCATGGACAGATATACAGCTCCAGACCACTTTTGATGTTGGGTGATTTACTCTTTGATCGACACACTGAGGAGGAAATGCTTCTTTATCTGTCCTTCTCACACATTGGCTGCTCTATTCACATACTTCAAACATGTATTCATCTGAGAAAATTACCTGAAATAATAAAAAATCTCTATTAATATTAAGCAGTTTTAAAATTGCTCAAAGATAGTATAACAAAACCAGCAATGAGAGAAACAAAGTTTAGGTTGTTTATTTCATTTCCATAAAATTTACATGTACATATTTTAATTTTATGCTATATATAATTTTCATACTATTTGCCTTTCAAAATTCCACTGAATGTTTCTGGATCTCTTTGGCCCATTCTAAACGGTTTTTTTTTTTTTTTTTTTTTTTTTTTTTTGCCATTGCAGGTGTCAGTTAAGATTTTAACAAGACCTGGTAAACCTGCTTCACAACTACTGAGGCTGATATTTCTGTACTGTACTGCTTTATTTGATTACTGAGGTCAATGCTGGTTGCTCTTCTATTTTGTTTTGCCACCTGCACAAGATTTCTTTGTATCCTTGGTGATAGCTATCTTTTCCTCCCGCTCTTTCGATCCCTTTGTGAAGTGAACGTCTCACCGAATGTTAAAGCTTGATTAATGCGACTAACATAGTTTTGTGAAATACACAATTTCTTAGCTATTTCACGCTGTGAATAAAGAGTTTCCTTCAAAAGACTCTCAGCTACAGCTACTTCCCTTGGGGATACGTCAGCAGTTTTACCCATAACCTCACTTTTGAATCAATGTGAATGCTTAGGATAAGATACACGATGTTACCTAGCTTGAGATCAATTAATATAAATACTGAGGATATATTAGCAATAAAACACAATAAAGGCAAGTATTAACAATCTTCAGTTACTGCATTCACCAAATGAAAGCAATATCACCAAACAGTTGAATAAACAGACATGAAGAAAATGGTTGCTCTTGATTCAGAGCTACCACCATATTACTATAAGTAAAAGAAAAATCCCCCGGCTATTATTAAGAGAGAAATTTCATTGAATATGCTTCATATTATAGCAAGGAAAAGAATTACGACAAATTAAAACAGGTTACGGCGGTAAATATCTATAATTTTGAATGTTAAACTGAAGCAAAACTAAAAAACACGAATCAGTCTAATAATTCCCACAAGTTTGTATGTCTTCCTGACGTATATTTACGAGGTGTGTCCGTAAAATAAGGTCTCCAATTTTATTTAATACAGAAAACATGTTTGTCAATGAATGTTAGATTGATGGAAAGGCGGAACTTACAGCCTATTTTTCAACGTAATAAGCATTGCGATCGATGCACTTTTGCATGCGCTGTGGCAATTTTTGTATACCCTTGTCATAGCGCTCTCCCGCCAAGTTGCGCAGGTAGCGCTCAACCTCGTATTTCAAATCATCGTCGGTCTGGAAATGTGTTCCACCCAGGTGTGACTTCAACTAAGGAAACAGATGATAATCACTTGGTGCTAAGTCTGGACTGTAGGGGGGGGGGGTGAGGATGTCCCATCCGAACTCGGCCAGGAGATCAGCCTTGCGATAATGCAAATGTTTGGTCACATTCTTGTCAGTCGTAGTCTTACTGACTTCAGGGATAAGTTCGCACAGCTCGTGAACAGTCACACGCCGATCTTTAAGCATTTCTTACTCCACTTTTGCAATTGTTTTGGCTGAAAACAAAGGCCAACCAGAACGCTGTTCGTCATGGGTGTCTGTAGTCCGTCTTTGAGCTCTCTGGCCCACTTTTGCACGTTTTTGACGTCCATACACCGTGGACCATAGACTTCGCATAACTGACGATGAATTTCAGTTGGGGCAGTGCCCTTAGCACTCAAAAATAAAAAAATAAAAAACGGATCACTGCACGCAACTCGCATTTGGCTGTGGAAGTGATAGGAGGTTCCATCATTATCCATCTTCAGAAGAAGTGGTGAAGGCTGCGGAGGTGATTTTGAAGGATCTCTTAAAATGGTTTCCAGCATGTCTTTGAAGAGCGACAGAAATGCTGGGACAAGTGCAGCGCATTCAGGGGAGACTATTTTGAGAAGGACCACCAAAATTATGAGGATGAGTAAGGGTACCTTAACAAACAAAACAAAACAAAAATCATTTTTTATTGAACAGCCCTCGTATCTTAAGTGGGGGAACTGTAACTGTTATCCTAGTATGATCTGTGCAGTTAAAGTTCGTTTGTTTTTCAAAAGTTGATAATGTAACTGATTGTGGTGGTTTTTTTGGGATTTGGTAAAGCCTTATTTTTGGCATATTGGTTATGCGTCCCTGTTGCATTTGTTTGCACTTACCTTGGAGTGCACTTAACCTACACTACAGAGCAGTAGTCCCAAGAGAAGCTACGTGTGTAATATTTTCATTTTCTTTCAGATTTGGAAAGGAGGACTTCTCAAAATTCTCTTTCAATGATAAGTAAATATTTTCTATTAATTTTGGATTGCAAGTACCGTCCAATAATAAATTAAACTTTGGAGACAAAAATAGTTTTGAATATCTAGTCTAAACATACATCTGGTGTCCAAATTTTCCGATTTACCAAAGAGGACAGGAAGTAGCTCATTTTACATTTGGAGAATTTAGAAAGTTTAACATTGATGAACAATATAGTACATAAAGAATTTTTATGCATCAAGTGAGAACTGCAATGATTAACGTGATGTCCTATTTCGGCTTTGTTCGCCGAAACTTTTGTTCCTTTCTATGTCTTCGGTGAATAAAACAGCACCATAACCACAAAATTCATAAGGATCAGAAGATCGCAAGAAAACCCCTATGTTCTACCCATTACCAACTTTATGGCATTGTCCCCGCTCAAACGTGTTTTATGTTGGCAATCCTCGAGCCCTTTCAAAGTGCCTCTTTCTTCTTTGCCTTTTCTCTTCCCGGCTGTTCTTCAAGTTTTACAGACTCCTGGTGGCGCTCCAGTCAAAACGCCTTCGCGGCAATGAATAAGGACAACTTCCCCATGTTATTTTTATGACGGGGAAGTTTGTGACCCTAGAAACTCTCGTGTGGCAGAGTTTTCTGATGTATTATGAAGTTGTGAGTCGCGTAAAAGTTTTCGCCGAAGTGATAGCATTACGTAAATTTCGTTCATTGTAAATACCCTTCTTTGACAAAAAAGTGCCCAGAAGTTCTGGAATATGAGCATAACATACTCTGCTTTAGTGTTTGCCATCTATGCTGTAGAAAAATATTCGACCTAAATTTTATATATGTTCTACCTCAGTGATATTTGTTGTAGCCTATCAATATTTGGGTGTAAGTCATATAGAAGAAATAATAAGATATGGGTGTGGACGGTTAACTCCAAATGGAATTTCA